>QANU01003491.1:53721-98611 GCA_003254905.1 Nissolia schottii
TATATATATATATATATACAGTCATAACATAATTCACATAGACAGTGGACTTAGGATTACCCACTTTCCAGGCGCAATGGGAAGTTGTCAGAAATGACTCCCAAGAGCTGTAGGATGATCATGCTATTTTTCCTGAGTCCGATGGAGTAATCGTCGCACGCACACTCGGACAGAGCAACAGCGCTACAGATGAAATTTTATGAAAGAAATGGCACTGAGGCCGTGGCTTATTTATAAGCTTCAGGGCGCCTTTTAACTTCCCCACGAAGCTTTGTGCTTCTTTTTCACTTCTTTTCCCCCTTTTTTTTTCAAAATTATCTTTTAAGCCTAATTACTCTTTTACTCTTCCTTTAATTTTTATTTCCTTTTATATTCTAAATTTGTTTTTCCCTTTTACCCTTCACTTTTTAAATTATTTCCCCTTTTGCCCTTTTCTTTATTTTCCTATTACTAACGTAGGAATAAATTCCTAAACCCGGTCAATTTATTTCGCGATCATGTTTGATCACATTTTGTCATTTTTCGATCGTGTTCGGATATTCTAAAAATATTTCGAGCACGTATCCGCGACCTACTAATTTCCCGGATCATAGAGGTATGTACGGTTAAGGTATTCGTGAATTTATTACCCGTAAGAAATTTTCACAGATACCTTAAGTGTCTACCGAAATTTTGATTTTTGTCAAAATTTGGCACAGACCTCGTGGCACTCCGCGAGATCAAGAAACAATTACTTGACTGGTGCTTGAAAGCAATTAATGTTCTAAATAGTTTTCTCAGTCCAAATAATCGCATCTAATGTGCTTTTAATCAAGCCAAAAATTGGGATTTCCGCGAAATTCCCGTAAGGGAAAAATTCGGGATGTTACAAGGGAAGCTTGGATTGAAGTCCCACAAGCCTTGTTGTTTCCAAAGCTTGAGCTCCTCCTTTCTCCAAGATGGAAATCCTTGAGCAAGGTAGAGGGTGATGAGGTTATTCCTCTAGATTTTGGGTGGAAGAAAATGAAACCAAAATGAGGAGACTTGAGGGTTGTGCTTCGGTTTGTGGAAGGTGGAAGGAGATGGGAAAAGTGCTTGGTCTCTTTGAAGGTTTGGTGGTGTTCTTAAAGTTTAGCTTGGTGGGTGTTTTGGGAGGATGTAGAAGATGAAGTTCTCTTGTAAATTTGGGGGAGGGGCTCGGTTTTTGGAGGGCTAATTGTGAGGGAATTTAGTTGATTTTTAGAATAAATAAAATTTGGTGAATAGGGGGAGGTATGAGCATGGGTATGGGTAAGTGATGTGATTTGGTGGAGTAAGTAAGGAAAATATGGTGATGGGAATTTGGAAGCACATTTTGGGGAATTATTTTTGGTCAAAAATTCTCCTTCAAAACCGTGCAGCCCTCTTCTTAGCTGCTGAGATTTCATTTTTTTCCGGTTCCGGTTCGCTCGTGTTTTATCGCTTGCAGTGCCGGTGCGTCGCGCACGGTCGTCCGAAAAATATTCCGTTTATACCGCCGCGTTCCTCTAATTCCCCTCTACCTAAGGGTATTAATATTTAAAGGTGTTTGTGAATTTTTCTTCGGGAGATTATTTTCACGGACACCTTTTTGCGCGCCAAAAAATTTCATCGGCGAACAACGACTGTTCGGTTGTCCACCGAACTTCCTATCGCGACCCGTCTTATTTCTTAGGGATATTCTACTTAATAATTTTCCATATTAATTCCCTAATCATGATTAGAAAATTAATTTAATAATTATGTTTACGATTATTTCTCTAAGAAAAAATCGGGATGTTACAATAAGGGAGTCACTGAGGAAGATGCAATAGCCTGTGGTAGAACGACGATCAGTAGGATCACCACCCCAATCAGGATCAGAGTAGGCGCGAAGGGTTAATCAAGAGTGGGTAGAGAAGTGGAGCCCATGAAACAATGTTCCTTTGACATAGCGAAGAATTTCGAAGAACGGCGGCATAATGGGTAGATCGTGGAGCGGTCATAAATTGACTGACCAAGTGTACTGTGTAACAGCCCGATTTTTCCCTTCACCAAGATTTTTGCATAATAAATAAGTAAGAATACATTAATAAGAAAGGATAAAATAAAATAAAATAAAAATTTAAGTATTAACTTTAATCCCTGTAATATTAGTAAAAAATAATAATTTTGCGATCTCGTGGAGTCCTGTGAAGTTTGGGTCGATATTCGGTTATTATTAAAATTTAATCATGACTCAAAGGAGTCCGTAAAATACACTAATATGAAAATAAATTCGAGAATATCTCGACAAAGATTTAAATATTAATAAGAAAAATTAGTAGGTCACAACGGTGTGTCCGAAATATTTTTAGGACCTCCGGACATAAACAATTAATAAGAAAACACGACCGAAAACACACATAGAAAATAGAAACACTCATGGCCAAGGGCCACAAATTTCCCCACGGCAGCCCTTCCTTTCCCACGAGACCCACACCCAAAATAAGCCCATCATCTTAAACCACCCTTTTATGCTTATTCATTTGTTTGTTCATAGTTATGCCAACCAAAGCTCATCCACCACGATCACCCTTTGCCTTTTATTACCTTATTTCACTTTCAAACACATAAAGAAGGCAAGTAACAACACAAGGCCGTGAGTTCCTCTTCCCTTGGTGAAAAACCTAAGCTCCCACAACATCTCCATCCTTCCTATTTCAATTGTTTCACTTCTTGGCAAGAAATTAAGCACTTAAAGCTTCACTTTCATCCTTCTTCCACCACCGAACAGCTCTCTAGGAAGTGGCTAACTCTAGTTCCTCACCTCTTTGATGGTGGATGATTGGTTATGTGATTATGTGTGTGTGTGTGTATGATTCTTTGAATATATGTTTATGTATGCTAGAAACTATGTTAGGGCTTAGGAAAATGATTCTGAAGGGTCCTGTGACCTGGACTAGATAGGATTATTATGTGTGGAATATGTGTAAAAGCTCAAGAAGGATCCATGGGAGAAAGGGGAGAAAAAGGGGAGAAAACGATGCATTCTGTTTTCAGCTTTGCCCAGTTACCGCTGAGCAGCCTGTTGAAAGCTTTTTGCAATGGGTTTGCACTCTCATTAATTTAATATATCCTTCTTACAGCTTTCAGATTCTCAAGGAATCCAATTGCAGTATAGACGGGTATAATCATATCTACAGGGATTGTGTTTAAAACAAATATCTTTGAGTTGAGTTATTTTAAGCTATGGGAAGTGATTTGGTTTTTGATGAGTAAATTAATGACAAACAATTGCAGATAAAGTAAAGGAAATAATAATGGAATTAAGTTTAGGCAGGTAAAGGAAGATGTTGGGATTTTAGTGACAATATTTCTCAATGCAACCATTAACCTAACAAATATGACCTATGAGTCCGTTGATTTTATCGCCACCAGTTCTTAACTTAATCATCTTTCTCAAGCATGTTAAGAATACAAGTTCCTTTATTAGGTTGCCAATGTCTTGCACAAACTTAACAAAGTACCTCGTCGTTAGCGCGGGTGTTAAAGCGATTAGTTCCTGGTTCCAGTTATGGCAATTAAGAACTAAATGCATTGATCTAGGTCAGGCTCAAATAATTGTAACTTTCGTTCACAATGTTTAAGCATAAAATCAAGCTTAGCATAGCACTATTGTTCTTAACCTGGTTATAACTTAACTAGCATAACTCTCGTTCATACGAACAAGTCTCAAATCAAGAATCAAAGTACTAACAAAAGCTAGCATTAAGCATGAGATCAATCATTAAAATCATAGGACTTCATAAAATCATAATTATAAGTTACAATGGATACATTAAGAAATAAAGCACATCAAATCCCAACATGAAAGAAAGTTAGCTATCCATTGTCATGGATAGGTTACAAACTTACAGGGGTTTAGAGCAATGGTAGGTTGAGAAGAGTGGTGAAATGCCTCCACACGTCCACCACGGTTCACAACCGTTGGCAATTCGGCAACACTTCCGTTAAGGAAAGCTTCTAAACCCTAACTTTCTTCCTAAACCTAACCTAAGTAAAATATGGAAAGTAGAAATCTGAATGGAGTGAGTGAAGTGGGGATGGATGGATGGATGATTGCCTCAGCCTCCCTCTATTTATAGGCAAAACTTGGGGTCCATCGCTCAGTGATTTTGATGGTTCCGCTGAGCGATTTGAGCTTTATCGCTGAGCGCGATGCTTTTATCGCTGAGCGGATTATCCCTTTACGCGGAGTAATAAATGCTCCGGCAGCTTTTGCAGGGCGGCGCTGACGTGGCAGGGCGGCGCCAGGCTGGCTCCAGCTAGCGCAATAAATGCGCCGCGTGCAAGTGGCTGCTGACGTACTTCCGCTGAGCGATAAAGGTTGTACCGCTGAGTGATTGTTCCGCGGGCGCTGAGCGATAAACACTTTTTCGCGGAGCGGTTCTTGTCTTGTGCGCTGAGCGATGATGGTCTTCCGCTGAGCGGTCCTGCTTTGTTATTTGTTTTTAGCTCTTTTCCAATTCTGCCCTTTTTCTCCATTCTTCATGGGATTATTCTTTTATTATTTATGCTTGCATCCATCTTCAAAATATATTTAAAACCTAAAAAATATAGGGATTTAAATTAGATAATTCTTTAAAACATAAGCAAATAAGTGCCTTTTTGAATGATGGAAATTGCGTAAATTAGGCACTTATCACGGCCCCAGGCGCCGCTGAGCGGAATGCATCCCTATTTTTCAAACGTGAACTCCAGAGCGCTGAGCGGTTGGCGGTTACCGCTGAGCGGTCTGAAGCTCACCGCGGATAAGGATAAGGACGAAAAGATATTTTTGAAAAAGATAAGGATGGAAAGATATTTTTGAACACGTGTCAAACCGCTGAGCGATGAGACTCTTACCGCTGAGCAATAAGACTCTTACCGCTGAGCGGTAATGCTTTAAGCGCTGAGCGCGAGGAGCTCAAACCGCTGAGTGGACAGTAGTTTCGCTGAGCGGCCTGAGACCAGAATGTCTTATAGAAACCATCTTGAGGCACATAGTCTAACACTCAATAATGTAACTGTAATTTGTAACTGAAATATATGAAGTATATGCAGTATGTGACGTAATGTGTAGCATTCCATGCATTCATGATAAGGCAAGTTTAGAGGATTAGAAGTAATTATGAGATAAGTAAAGATTATGAAATAAACAATAGGAAACAAGTCATGTCATGCTGCAGGTACTGAAAAGAAATGAATTCTGAGATGCTGCTGAAAATGCTTAATAAATGAAAAATGCTGAAAATTCTGAGGTCGTGATCACGAGATGCCAAATAATGATCCCACTTCAAGAGGTCAGAGGGACATCCTGAATGTGGAAGCCCGCCACAGGTGGTGTCGATATGGCATACCTGGAGGTGTGCGGTTACCACGCCTAGCACTTTCGAAAGAGGGCAGGCTAAGGTGGGGGTACAATACCCGCCCACTGCCGAGGGGTCAAGAGAGGGCTCGCAGCAGGTGGAAGCCCACCGCAGGGGTCGAAAGAGGGCCACCTGGAGGTGCGAGGTTATCCCCTCATACTATTGTCGAAAGAGGGCACTGCTATGGTGAGGATAACATATATTCCAAAAACCATGTTCATTCTGATGAGTCTGTTATGCATGAGTATATGTAATGTATGATTCTGCTGTTATGTAACTTTCGTCAAGAGAATGCTCGAGACGGCTGTGTATGTAAACGTAATGTTAATAAGCACGAGAACTTAGTAAACAAGAGTAGTTCCCCTATCACTTAGTAATGTAGATAAAGCCGTTCAGAACTTAGGCCAGATAATAATTAGTAGGATTTTAGTATATATGCACACTTAGAAATCTCTGAGCGGCCTGAAGTCCGACCTAATATGATTCGAGACTCAGGAACTAAAGTTATTTCCACTGAGAACCTACCGTTCTCACTCCCACTGCCTTATGACTTCAGGTACTTATGATGACTCATATTTTGAGGATGCTGACGAGCCGCCCGCGGAGCCATGAGCGGTTATGACAGGATATGGACCTAGAGATAGCGGGATGTCAGGATTTTTGCCAAGGGCACACTGAGTAGTGTTACAGTAGCCCTTGTATTTTGATGACATGTATTTTGAGACCATGCATACGTTATTTGTATATTATCTAGTGTACTAATTACATGACTGTTGTGTGGACCACATGAATGTATATTTGATGCTTTATTACTATGCTGTTATCCGCTAAGCCTAAGGGCTCTACCGTTTGTTATACTTGTTCTTCTCGACGCATGGCTCTATTTTATGAACTAACCAATGCAAATGAAAAGTTTAACATGGGTCCCTATTTTCTTAAGCAACTATTTTCGAAAGATAATAATGGACTAAGGTATTCCCACCAGGTAGAAAATAACCTAGTGAGCATCGTTTACTACGTACGGGTAAACAGTTAACTAGGGTGTTTTATTTGGTATCAGAGCAGTTTGGTCCAAAAGAGCCTGAGGATTGAGCTGTACTATGCTTTTGAGCATGATTACGGTGTATGTTCCACCTAAGTGGTATGTGCTAAGTTTCTGTGTACGTGCCTTTCTTGAGACTGATCACCTCGAAACTGTGCAGGTACTACATATTAGACATGTCGCCACGCAGGGATACTACACAGGGCACCCCGGAATCTGCAGAGCTTACAGATGTTCTCAGGGAGATGGCCCAGGCTACCGCACTGATGGCAGCCTCCAATGCTCAACGCAATGCCCCCCAGATGGCTCAGGAGATTGAGGCCCTGAGGTATCGAGATTTCTCACGAGCTAATCCACCAGTGTTCGAAGGAATGATGGACCCTGAACTGGTCCATGGTTGGATCAGAAAGCTGGAGCAGATTTTCGAGGATATTCCATGTACTGAGCAGCAGAAGGTTAAGTTTGCTTCCAGAAAACTAGAAGGAGCAGTAGGGGAATGGTGGGACACGACCAAGCCCCAGTTTGAACAAGATGAGGCTCAGGTGACTTGGAACCGGTTTAAGGAGGTGTTCCTGGATAAGTACTTTCCGCAGGAATTGCAAGACAGAAAGGAAGCAGAGTTTTTGGAGCTCAAGCAGGGAGTTATGACTGTGTGTGGCAGAGTATACAACGAAGTTTGAGAAACTCTGCAGGTATTCGCCGACGTACAGGCTGCACCCTAATGAGGGTTGGAAATGTGCGAAGTACCAGCGAGGGCTAAAGCCGGAGTTGAGGGTATTTTTGAATGTGGCTGGTGTACGAGATTATGCCACCCTGGTTAACATGTAACATCCCGCTTTTTCACGGTACGGATAATTAGCGTAATAAATAATTATAAGTTAATTAGGGAGGCGAGAAAATTAAATTATTACCTTTAATCAGTTAAAATGGAGGTTTCGTGACTCGACGAATTTTTCGGAGACCTAAGATGATTTTCGGACCAATCGAGAATTTTTCCGGATACCGAAAGTAACCGTAAAATACACTAATAAAATAATAAGTCCCCGAATACCTCCACCGGACTCAACTACTAATAAGGAAAAATTAGTAGATCACGATGGCATGTCCGGAATATTTTTTGGACAACCTCACGCAGAGTGCCGGTACTGCGAGCAATAAAAATCAGATCAAGCATGATCAAAATTAGACTGACAGGATCATGTTTATCCATAGTAGATATTTACATATAATATACTATTATATAACATAATAATCTTAATGAATAAATAATAATAATAATAATATAATACTAATAGATAATATATATAGTAAAATAATAAAAAGTTACATATTATAAAATATATATGTATATAGACGGTGGTGGGGAAGCTATCCCCTGACACCACATTTCCTATTCTTTCTTTTCTTTCTTCTTGGCTTTCATTAGCCCACCTGACGCCATTTTTCTTTTATTTTGCTTTGAGAAGCTGTTGCTTCACTTTGCTCCCCTTTTTCTTTGTTTTCATTTGCTCCCTCCCCTGACACCGAAATTCCTTTCTTTCTTTGTTTTTCATTTCGTTTTCTTTCTTTTATTTTCCCTAAGCTTTGTGCTTCACTTCTTTACTGCTTCTTTGTTCTTTCTTTTCCTTGTTTTTCTTTCCCCCACAAGACGGCCTTTTCCCTTATTTTTCCCTAAGCATTTCACTGCTTCTTTGCTTCTTTGTTGCTTTGTTTTCTTTGCTTTGTTGCTCCGTTCGTGCACTGCTGTGATGCTGTCGGACGCCGGAAAAATAGGAGGATCGTCATGGAAGTGTTCAGGGAATTTTGCTCTTCACTTCTACCGTTTCCAAACTGGATTTGGAGGTGGGTAGTCTGATCACCCCTGTCTATGTGATTTTTAACTGTATATTTATGTATGTATTTTTGAGTAGGAAAAATTAGAAATATTATGAGAAAAATATGGAGTTAATGATGCTTGAAGGATTTGTAGAAATATTGAGGTTAGGAAAATATAATTGTGCTAGCTGGAATTGTGTAGGAAGCCTCAGTAAGCACTGAGAGAAGAAATTATATTTTTGGGACGCTGTGACTTTCCCGTTGAGCGGTCGAGCACATGACGACTTCCCCTACACTTCTTCCTCACCGGACAGCTCCCCCACAGGTGGGTAACTCTAGTTCCTCACCTATTGATGGTGGATGCTTGACTATGTGATTATGTGTGTGTGTATGTTTCTTTACATATATGTTTATGTATGTTAGCATTTATGTTAGGGCTTAGGAAGATGACTCTGAAGGGTCCTGTGACCTGGACTTGATAGGTTATGTATGGAATATGTGTAAAAGCTGTGGAATATGTGAAATATATGCAGTATGTGTACATGTGAATTACATGTAGTATGTGATATAATCTGTAGCATTTCATGCATTCATGATAAGCCAAGTTTAAAGAATTAGAAATAAATCTGAGATAAATAAAGATTCTGAAATGAACCATAGGAAACTACATATAACATGCTGCAGGTACAGAAATGCTGAAAAGGGCCAATGCCCAATGCTGAATAAGGGCAAATGCCCCATGCTGATAATGGCCATAGGCCACATGCTGAAAAGGGCTAAATGCCCCAATACTAAAAAGGTTATATGCCACATGCTGAAAAGGCCGTGATCACGTAAGCCAACTATGATCCCACTTTAGGAGGTCTAGGCATCCTGAATGTGGAAGCCCGCCACAGGTGGTGTCTATATGGCATACCTGGAGGTGTGCGGTTACCACGCCTATGCATTGTCGAAAGGGGGCAAGCTTAGGTGGGGGTACAATATCTGCCCACTGTCGAGGGGTCCCAAGGGGACACACGGCAGGTGGAAGCCCACTGCAGGAAGGTCCAGACAGTGTCGGCCTACACTGAGGGTGCGAGGTTATTCCGTCATACTAGTGTCAACAGAGGACATTACTATGGTGGGAATAACACTTATTCTGTTATGCTGTTATGCTGTATGCTGTTACATTCTGCCATGCACACGTATATTCTGTGGCATGTTTATTATGCTGATTCTGTCATATTTCTGCTGATGACTATGCTGATTCTGTCATATTTCTGTTGATGACTATGTTAGGCACACTCTGATATTTATTCTGCTGATTCTGTCATGTTTATGCTGATGACTCTGCTAGCTATATTCTGATCATTCTGTCATGTTTATTTTGATGACTATGTGATGCATACTCTGAGGATTCTATTATACGGAATGTATTCTGAATGTATTCTGCTATGTACTTTGATTATTTTGAATGTATAGTCTGCTGTTATGCCGTACCGTGAAGAGCACGCTCGAGACGGTTATGTATATTCCCGAAATGTTAATCAGCACGAGAACATAGTAAGAAAGAGTAGCTCCCATGTCACATAGTAAAGTAGATAAAGCTGTTCAGATAGGCCAGATAATAATTGGTAGGATATTTAGTATGTATGTTCACTTAAAGATCTCTGAGCGGCCTGAAGTCCGACCTAATGAACCGCAAGATACAGGTACTAGAGTTATTTCCACTGAGAACCTACCGCTCTCACCCCCGCTACCCTATGACTTCAAGAACAGGAGATGACTCATACTACGAGGATGATTCCAAACAGCCAAGGAGCTATGAGGCGGTCAGAACCAGACAGGGACACCAGAAATAGCGGTAGTTATTACTCTGTTAGGGGTAAACTGGGAAATGCTACAATTAACCCTTGTATTTTAATGTTATGTATTGTATATGTTGAACATGTTGCTTGTATATAACTACATGACTGTGGTGATGGACTAGATGGATGTATCTTGTATGTTTTATTATTATCAGACGGTTATCTGCTAAGCCTAAGGGCTTTACCGCTTACTATATTTATTCTTTCCGATGCATGGCTCTATTTTAGTAATTATGCAATGCAAATGCAAAGTTTAAAATTGGTCCCTATTTTCTTAAACAACTATTTTCGAAAGATAGCAATGGACTAAGGTATTCCGACCAGGTAGAAAACAATCTAGTGAGCATTGTTTACTACGTA
Organism: Nissolia schottii; assembly: GCA_003254905.1. Taxonomy (NCBI): domain Eukaryota; kingdom Viridiplantae; phylum Streptophyta; class Magnoliopsida; order Fabales; family Fabaceae; genus Nissolia; species Nissolia schottii. Next base: position 64,152 of record QANU01003491.1, read on the forward strand.
CGGGTAAACAGTTAGCTAGGGTGTTTCATAACACCTGTCTGGCTCAGGAAGAAGCCAATCGAGATTTAGCTCAGGTACGCAGTGAGAGGTACAAGAGAAGGTTTGATGAGGCTGGCAGTTCCCAAGCAGAGTAGAGGAAAAGGGGACCTTTTCAGGTATCAATTGCAGGAAGGGACAGAGGTCAGTATCCGCCGAGGCCACAACAAGGAATGGGGAGAGCCTAGAGTCAGCCCCGATCAGGACCATTGGGAGCAGGATCCCCAGCAGTGAGACCTCCATCATCAGGTACTCCGGGTCGTAGCATGCCGGAGGCTCAGTAGCGAGCCGATCCCCACATACCCTATCCGAAATGCGGCAGGGGACATTCTGGAGAGTGCCTAGCAGACCAAGGGGTTTGTTTCAGATGTGGAAAGGCAGGTCATTTTGTGAAGGACTGCCCAGTAGCTCCGTCGTTCGCTCAACGCCAGGGGAGAGTGTTCACCATGGCAGCTGAAGAAGCTCGAGAGGAAGACGGTCTGATTTTGGGTAAGTGTGTACTTAACGGGAGGACTTTGATTGTATTGTATGATTCTGGAGCGTCACACTCCTTTATATCTTACGATAGTGTGGAGGAGCTGAATTTATCTCCTACGACACTGCCATATACGCTTGTTGTATCCACACCCACTGCACCACCAGTTAAGACTTGTCAAGTATGTCTGCAATGTCCTTTTTAGCTGCAGGAAAGAGAGTTCGTGGCTGACTTGAGACCATATAAGGCTTTACGAAGAAGACAAACCTTGTTTGGTGGACAAATGTAGCCTTGGGGAGGTTTCATATAAACTTCTTCCTCTAAGTCACCATTAAGGAAAGCATTTTTCACATCCATTTGGCTAAGAGTCCATTTCTGAGTGGCTACAATTGCTAGGAAAGTACGTACAGAGGTGATGCGGGCAACGGGTGCAAATGTCTCCTCATAGTCAATGCCATATTCTTGAGTAAATCCCTTAGCAACCAAGAGAGCTTTGTATCGTTCAACAGAGCCATCAGAGTATGTCTTGATCTTGTATACCCATTTACATTCCACAAGCATCTTATCAGAAGGCTGCTCAACCAGGTCCCAAGTGTGAGTATCTTCTAATGCTTGTAGCTCTTCTTGCATAGCATGTTGCCAAAGAGGATTTGTGAATGCTTCTTTATATGACTGCAGCTCATGTAAGTGAAGCATGGTAGAAAAACAATGATAATCACGGAGATATGAAGGTGGATTTCTTACCCTGGTTGGACGATCCGGAGAATCATGGGAATGTGGTGCAGGATCCACGTTCGGGATAAGATTGGCGGGAGAGGTTGAAGCATCAGAAGGCACAATGAGCTCAGGAGAAGAACCTGCATCAGAATCGCTAGGAAAAAGTTCAACAGAGGAGTTAGTAAAGAAAGGACTTGTAGTGGTAGGAACAAATTTAAAGGAAGATAGAGATGGGAACATGTGGTGTTCCCAAAAGATAACGTGCCGGGAGATACGAATACATTGAGAGATGGGATCCCAACAACGATACCCTTTGTGTTCTGTCCCATAGCCAAGAAAGCAACAAAGCCGAGCACGTGGTTCTAGTTTAGTGTATTCATGTGATTGAAGAAGTACAAAACATGCACAACCAAACACTTTTAAGGAGTTGTAATCAGGAGAAGTGTGGTGAAGACGCTCAGAGGGAGAGACATTAGCAAGAGTAGAGGATGGTAGGCGATTAATGACATGGACAGCAGTAAGGGCAGCTTCACCCCAAGCTCGCTCAGGACAAGAGGAAGAGATAAGCATAGCACGAACAGAGTCAAGAATGTGACGATGCTTCCGTTCCGCACGTCCATTTTGTTGAGAGGTACCGGGACAAGAAAATTTAGATAGAGTTCCCTATTCACTAAGAAAGGTCAAAAGCTTTGAGTCACGATATTCCATGGCATTATCACGTCGAAAAACTTTAATCACTTTTGAAAACTGAGTTTTAATCATTTTGGCAAAATTAATATAAATTTCAGGCAGTTCATGACGATTTTTCATTAGATATATCCAAAAGTAACGGGAATGATCATCAATAAAAATAACAAAATATCGAGCTCCGCCCATTATAGGAGTGGGAGCTGGTCCCCAAATATCAGAGTGCACTAAATCAAAAGGATAGTTAGAAATAGATGTGCTTTTATTAAAGGATAAAGCCGGTTGTTTAGTAGTTTGACAAGAAATGCATTTAAAGGATTCATTACTAACGTGTCCTAAAATTTCTAAAGAAAGGAGGTGGCGCATTTTCCCTATAGAGCTGTGAGCAAGACGATGATGCCAGAGTTGGAGGGAAGAGGGGGTAGAAGCAGCACAGATATTAGAGGGAACGTGAAGACTAGTGAGCTCAAATAACCTTCCAATCTTACATCTAGTCCCGATAACTTTCCCCGTCTGTGGGTCCTGTACATGGCAACCAGAAAAAGAAAAGGTAATTTCATATCCAAGATCACATAATTGACCAACAGAGATAAGATGGAAGTTTAACTTAGGAATGAGATATGTGTCGGGTAATGTGAGAGTGGGTGAGGAGATAGAACCCTTATGACTTACGTTCATAAGAGATCCATCTGCAGTGTGTATAGCTAGTGCAATACTAGTGGTAGTCATGGAAGAAAAATTATGAGATGCAGATGTCATGGGTTACAACATACAGAATCAAAATACCATTTTGTTTTACCTAATGTGGTGGACAAGGCAGAGGGAGTATTACCAGAAATTGAAAGGAGTTGTTTCAGTAGGGACTTAATATCACCTGAGGAGACTGCAACGGTAGAGGTGGCGGAGGGAGAGGCCACAGTATCATTAGTGGCAGCGGCAGTGGCAAGCACGTCTTTAGAAGAACTGGAGCGTTGTTCAGACTTGACATGAGCAGATCTTGGTAGGCGAGTGGGACAATCCTCAATAATGTGTCCTGGCTTTTTACAGTAGCGACAAACTAGAGCATTGCAATTGGATGCGATATGACCTTTCTTCTTACATGTGCGACATTCGATGGTGGGGCAGTTAGTAAGGAGATGTCCAAGTCGATGACCATGTCGACTGAATTTACTTGTGCTGTTAACAATTGAAAAAACCATATCTGTGCTTGGTTTAAGGAGCCTTAAACGGGTTTCTTTAGACTTGAGACGAGGGAGAGCATCTTCAAGAGTGGGCAAGGGATCTTGATGGAGCAGAGATGCCCGAACAGGTTCATAGTCATTAGGGAGGGCCATCAGGAATTGGATGAGCCTAGTACGATTACGATACTCGTCATATATCTTAGTGTCACTTTTGTGCTTCATGACAGGTTCGCAAGATGTCAACCGATCCCAAATAACTTCCATCTGAGCTAAAAATTCATAAACAGCTTGTCCGGGTGCTTGCTTGAGATTTTGAAGTTCCTTCAGAAGTTGATACTGATGAGATAAATCGGAAATAGTGTAAGGATTTTGCAAGTGATCCCATACCTCCTTGGCGGTATCATACCGGCCAAACTGAAGATGAATGCTAGGTGTTGAGGTATCGTGAAACTAGGTGATTATCTGATGATTTTTTACTATCCCATTCTTCTAATGTATAAGCAAAAGTTTCATCAGAATCATCTTCGGGTTTGACAGGACACACAATATCACCGGTTACATATCGCCATAATGCCCTTCAAAAAACCACGCATTGCCTCAACTCAATGGGTGTAGTTGGAACCATTTAGGATGACAGGAATAGGATGAGAAACATCTATTTTATCCATGATTAAGCACAATGGTAAAAGAGAACAGTACTTTCAAGGTTGAATTGGTAAAAAAGGACTGCAAAAATGGAATTATCTCACCAAAAAACCATAGGGAGGGTTAGGTTGATCGCCACGTCGTCATGCCACGTCAGCAGCCAGGAACACGTGTCAGCACACGTCAGCACGGGACCGCCAGCTCAGCGGTACAATCAGCAGAGGGATTGTGGGCTCAGTTTGTACTTGGGCTATGTGGGTTGGGCTTGGGTTGGTTGCAGTTTGTTTGTTTGATTTTTTTTATTGCTATTGCTTTTTGGGTTGGGCTTGGGTTGGCTGCTGTTTGGGTTTGGCTGGAGGTTCCTTTTTTTTTTTGTTGCTGGTTGCTGTCTGGGTTGGGCTTGGGTTGGCTGCTGTTTGGGTTTGGATAGAGTTTTTCTTCTTTTTTTTTTGTAACTGTCGCGGTTTGGGTTGGGCTGGGGTTAGTTGCTGTTTGGGTTTTGTTTTTGGTTTTTTTTTGTTTCTGTTTAGGGCTGGGGTTAGAGTTGGGCTCAAACGAAAAATGTCACTTCCTTCTTAGTGAAAAGGCAACAGATACAGACGGCAGATTCAGGCAGCAGCAAAGCACGGGTTCAGGAGTAACAGCCTGATTTTTCCCTCCACTAAGATTTCGCACAATAACTAATTAAGAATACATTAATAAGAAAAGATAAAATAAAATAAAATAAAATTTAAAGTATTAACTATAATCTCTGTAATGTTAGCTAAAAATAATAATTTTGCGATCTCGTGGCGTTCTGTGACGTTCGAGTCGATATTAGGTTATTATTATAATTTAATCATCACTCAAAGGAGTTCGTAAAATACACTAATATGAAAATAAATTCGAGAATATCTCGACAAAGATTTAGATATCAAGAAGAAAAATTAGTAGGTCACAACGGTATGTCCGAAATATTTTTAGGACTTCCGGACATAAATAGTTAATGAGAAAACACGACCAAAAACACACATAGAAAATAAACATAGGCATGGCCACAAATTTCCCCACGGCAGCCCCTCTTCCCACGAGAACCACACACCAAAGCCTTATGCTAACCAAAGTTCATCCAAAGCTCATCCAAAGCAACCACCCGAATCCATCTTTGCCTTGATTATATTCTTCTATTTTCACACACATAACTAAGGCAAATAGCAAGTAGCAGCCGTGACTTGCCTTTCTCTTCACTTGGAGAAAGAAAAACCTAAGTTCCATAACATCTCTATCTTCCTATTTCAATTTGTTTCACTTCTTGGCAAGAAGAACTCAAACAAGCAAGCAAAGCTTAATTTCATCCTTGCTCCACCACCGAACAGCTCTTTAGGAAGTGGGTAACTCTAGTTCCTCACCTCTTTGATGATGGATGATTATTTATGTGATTATATGTGTGTGTGTGATTCTTTGAATATATGTTTATGTATGTTAGAAATTATGTTAGGGCTTAGGAAGATGATTCTGAAGGGTCTTGTGACCTGGATTAGATAGGAATATTATGTGTGGAATATGTGTAAAAGCTCAAGAAGGATCCATGGGAAAAAGGGGAAAGAAAGGGAAGAAAACTATGCATTCTGTTTTCAGCCTCGCCCAGTTACCGCTGAGTGGCCCCAGGCGCTGCTGAGCGGAATGCATCGATATTTTTCAAACGTGAACTCCAGAGCGCTGAGCGGATGGCGGTTACCACTGAGCGGTCTGAAGCTCACCACGGATAAGGATAAGGATGGGAAGATATTTTTCTTAAAGGATAAGGCTGAAAAGATATTTTGAACATGTGTCATACCGCTGAGTGATGAGACTTTTACCGCTGAGCAAGAAGACTCTTACCGCTGAGCGGGAATACTTTAAGCGCTGAGCGCGAGGAGCTCAGAACGCTGAGCGAACAGTAGTTTCTGCTGAACGGTCTGAGACCAGAATGTCTTATGGAACCCATCTTGAGGCACACAGTCTAACACTCAATGCTGTAACTGTGAATTGTGACTGAAATATGTGAAGTATATGTAGTATGTGAATATGTGAAGTATATGCAGTATGTAAGGTAATGTGTAGCATTCCATGCATTCATGATAAAGCAAGTTTAGAGGATTAGAAGTAATTATGAGATAAGTAAAGATTATGGAATGAACAATAGGAAACAAGACATGTCATGCTGCAGGTACTGAAAAGAAATGAATTCTGAAATGCTGCTGAAAATGCTGAAAATTCTGAGGCCGTGATCACGAGATGCCAAGTAATGATCCCACTTCAGGAGGTCAAAGAGGCATCCTGAATGTGGAAGCCCGTCATAGGTGGTGTCGATATGGCATACCTAGAAGTGTGCGGTTACCACGCCTAGCATTGTCGAAAGGGGGCAAGCTAAGGTGGGGGTACAATATCCGCCCACTGCCGAGGGGTCCAGAGAGGACACACGGCAGGTGGAAGGCCACCACAGGGGTCAACAGAGGGCCACCTGGAGGTGCGAGGTTATTCCGTCATAGTATTGTCAAAAGAGGGCACTATTATGGTGGGAATAACATATATTCCAAAAGCATGTTCATTCTGTTACACATATGTTCATTCTGTTATGCATGAGTATCAAGCATGTTTATTCTGTTATGTATGAATATCTGTAATGTATGATTCTGCTATTATGTAATTCCCGTCAAGAGAACGCTCGAGACGGCTAGGTATGTACACGTAATGTTAATAAGCGCGAGAACTTAGTAAGCAAGAGTAGTTCCCTTATCACTTAGTAATGTAGATAAAGTCGTTCAGAACCTTAGGCCAGATAATAATCAGTAGGATGTTTAGTATGCATGTTCACTTAGAAATCTCTGAGCGGCCTGAAGTCTGACCTAATATGATACGGGACCCAGGAACTAAAGTTATTTCCACTGAGAACTTACCGTTCTCACTCCCACTGCCTTATGACTTCAGGTACTGATGATGATTCATATTTTGAGGATGCTGACGAGCCGCCAGCAGAGCCATGAGCGGTTATGACAGGATATGGACTTAGAGATAGCTGGATGTCAGGATTTTTGCCAAGGGCATACTGAGTAGTATTCCAGTAGCCCTTGCATTTTGATATTATGTATTTTGGATTATGTATATAGTATTTTGGCTTATGTACATGTTATGTGTATCTTACTTATTGTAGTTATAACTATGTGACTGTTATGACGGACCCAATGGATGTACATGGTATGCTTTACTATTATTCGAATGCTATCAGCTAAGCTCAAAGGCTTTACCGGTTGTTATATTTATTCTTTCTGACGCATGGCTCTATTTTAGTAATTATTCAATGCAAATGCAAAGTTTAAAATGGGTCCCTATTTTCTTAAACAACTATTTACGAAAGATAACAAGGGACTAAGGTATTCCCTCCAAGTAGAAAACAACCTAGTGAGCATTGTTTACTACGTACGGGTAAACAGTTAGCTAGGGTGTTTCATCAGGCGGCAGCAACCCACGGATTCAGGCGGCAGTGAAAGCACCCACGGCAGAGTCCCCCTCAAGTAGAAACAGGAAGCATAGTGGAAGTGGAAACAGGAAGCTGCTTATGGTGCTGGTGGCTTTCTTGCTTTTAGTGCAACGGCGTTTGGAAGGCGCATGAGACGTCGGAAAGACACCAAAAATCACCGGTGGGTGCGGCGGAGGGAGGAGGAGATGGGGTGCCGGCGGTGAGGAAAAAAACGGTGCACGAGTGGCGGAGAAACGGAGGTGGCAACGACGTTTAGAGGGAAAAGAGAGAGTGGCTAACTGATACCATGTGAGAATTAATAGTCAGAGAATATTATGTATATCTGTATATTTCAATCTGTATTCTGTACATGGAGGCTAAGCCTATTAATAGGTTGAAACCTAACGGCCAAAATACAACGGCCAAGAACAAATTATAATCAAATCAAATCAAATCAATTTATAATTTATAATTATTAAATACAATTATTAACAGAGGCAAAACTTCACTTTTTCATTTGGTCTAAAAAATTCAACTCTTCTCTTTCTTAAACAAATTTACATTAAGAGTGATTTAGTAAATTTCTTTTCTCTCAATGAATTCTTAGGTTAATACCTTATTTGGTCCTTGAATTTTATCCTCTTGCTTTACTTAGTCCCTCAACTTAAAAATGTGATAAGTTAGTTATTTTCTCTCATCTAGTTAAATACAAACCGGCCTTGTTTTGATGGTTAAAGTTTAGAGACCAACCTAACTTAAAAATTCCAAAGACCAATTAGTCCATGGACCACCTCACCCCACCTCCACTTTTTCCTCACCTACACCACCACCCCCATTCCCATTCCTACCTCCACCACTAGCCCTTTCATTCCATTTCGCACTCACACTCACAACAACACAACCACATTGAAATTTTGAAACATCAACCAGAAAACCAAACAAACAAAGAAAATCTTGTCATAATTTTCATCACCTTACCGCATCCCATAATTAGCATGAACACATCTAGCATTAGCGTAAGCACGTTTTAAAGAACATGAATGATGAATGGGACATTGACTAATTTCTAAACCACTGAAAAATGACTACAACGTTTGGAATCCCCTGATAATTTAGAATATGTTGTTAAGGAAAGGGAAACTACCCCTGAGTAGCCTCAAATGTTGTTTTCCATGAACCCATTGGATTGTCCAAAGCATGAACAATTGCCCTTAACAAAGAAAGAAAGTTTGTACAAGAAACGATTATTCAATCCTCCATAACAGAAAAGAAAATAACTTTTGCTCCATCACAAGAGCCAAGCGTGCGAGTTTTCTAATTGAGATGCCTCTAGATTTGACCTTGTCTATCTAGAGGTTCACAGGAGTCGAACAAAGATTGAATTGGAGCACTTTATCAAATAGTTGCTAAGCATTGAAACCATGGTGCATTATCACAACAAAAGTCAATGCCACAAAACATCTATTCAATTAACACCAAGCACCTCACCTACATACGCACTCTCCATTCAATCAATCACCTAAATGAAACATAACCCCACATTCAACCTAAGCTTACCTAAAAATTCTTGTTGAAGGATTAGAAAATTTCATACAGTATTCTTGTCTTCCCTCAAATTTGCACCCAGTTACATAGAATGAAGATTCCATAACTATATACCAAATGGTCGGACGAGGAGGAACCCTCGATTGCAAGCTCATGCTCTTCCTCTCCCCACTCCCCACTCAATTCAGACTTCCCAATTGCAATTGAAGCAACTCTCGATTTCTCTCTAACTGACAAATCAAAATTTATATATAAAAATAGTTTCAAAATCAATATACTAAGAATCTCAAAGAGCACTTGTTTTATTGGAAATTTGGTCAAAAACTTCATCACAAAACTTAAATTAAAAACTTTTTAAGTAGAGGGACTACAATATAATTCTTCTGATGAGTGGATTTTTTCAATGAGAATGCGTGTTTGGAAAGATAAATTTGAGAACGGTTGCTTATGAACACAAGAACTCAAACGATTATGAGAATTGCTTGGCAATGATGGTAAAGAAAAGAACTTGATTAATGAAACTGAATACAAGGTATAACAAAATGTGAAAAGAGTCCTAATCCAAAGAATTATAAATACATAAAGCAAGTAAATGAGAAATTACTTGATTCCTCTTTGACTTGAATGTCACTGAGACTGGGTGAGTGTGTGTGAAGATTTTACAAGTGTGTATTCCAGGCTTAATGTTGCACTAAAAGCACCTATTTATAGAACTGAAAGTCCTTGTGCATGTCCTCCACTTGTACTTGATGCAGTTAAAGCCCGAGATTCTCACTACGTGCTGATGAAGGCTCACCCTTGGAACTGCCAAGAACCTTCATTTTGTAAACTGCCAGGTAACCCATCTTCTTCAAACTGCCAAGTAATCTTTTTCTAATTAACCACTCCATTTCAGCTCCAATTAACTTCCACGCATTTGAATTTTCAATTTAAATCATGGCTCAAACAGTTATTTTTGACACCAAGTCACTAATCGTCCTTGAAGTTATTATCTTGATTGCTTTAAAAATCTCAAGTTCTTGAATTGGTCACTCTCTGATTACTGTTGAGTTGATTGCCTTTTGATTATTGTCGAGTTAGTAGCCTCTTTGGTATTGTTCCTCATATATTTTTGGTTAGGTTTTAATCTCTGTCATTCATTTGTCGCGGAGGATAGAGAAGTCATTCGTTACCATGGTCACCACTTATTCTTGATGTAGATGTTGGGGAGATAATAATTTGGAGCGGGTCAAAGCAAGAGACAACAATAGAGGCAGTGTCACCATCCCCCACGAACTTAACTAGGGGTGTACAAAACCCGATCTGGCCCACTAACGTAGACCAACCCGCTAACTCAGACCGTTCCGAAGCATTTGGCCCAAAGATGATTAGGTCTATTCAGGTCTAGGATTGGGTTTGGGTCTTCAAAATTGGCTCGGTCCAAATATAGGGTTGGGTTTGGGTAAAGGCAAACTCGGCTCATGTACACTCCTAAATTATTGGCTAACTTCATATATTTTACAGATGTTTCTACTAATGCATTTCAATCACAAGAGCAAGTTCACACCAGGATGTCATGAACATGATTGCAAATGGATGTTGGTTGCCTTCTTTTGGAATAGAAAAGCTAAAAATCATATTATTGTGCAACATTGTTTGGATAATCTATTGCAGTTAAACCATATGTCTACTTTTGTATGTAGAAACCTAGCATATGAAGTATGTATTGCTTCAATTTTCTTAGTTTATGTATCTTAATGAGTGCACCCGTTATTTTTTTGTTTGTATTATGCACTAAAACTATGAAAGTTTGAATGAGAATGCTAAGGTTATAAATTTTATGTCATTTTGTTGTTGTGTTTGAAATTAATGGGTGTTTAGTTAGGAACTATGATGCTTATTCAAATAGGAAACAAAATGAAAAATGAAATAGTTAGTTTGCAATTTTTTCAACTTCATTTTTTAATGTATGTCATTTTTTATTTTTTGGTTTGAGATAGCATTGGCTCGTTTTAGGCCTGCTCCAAACCCGGGTTTTAACTCAGTCTAAAGATGATTGGGTCTAGAGTCGGGTTTGGGTCTTCAAAATTGACTCGATCTAAATATAGGGTCAGGTTCGGGTAAAGGCAAACCCGGCCCAACCTGGCCCATGTAAACCCCTAAGCTCAACAATAATCCTCCTTTCAGATCCACTTTGTCGATGTCCACCGTGGCCCACTCCCACCACTGAGCGAGGGTGTAGGTGAGAGAGGATGAGGATGATGATGATGATCAATTGATAATATGGTTCATGATGATGATGATGATATTTTTTAATTTAGGGTCATAGCGTTATAGATAGGGCATTAATTAGGTAGGTTGGGTCAATGTTTGAGTTTAGTGGTCATGTGTGTGGCATGTGTTTGTCACGTGACCAAATTAATTGTCATCTCAATAGTTAACGACCTAAATGGATGGCAGTGACTAAAACCTTTAACAAAAAAATTTATGAGGGATGTTTTACTAACGAAAAAATTTATGATGAACGATTTCCTTGTAAGGAGTAAAAAACAAAATTAGCAATTTATGATGGACTAAAAACTAATTTAACCCTATGTCATGTGCATGACAATGATCAAGTCAACTATCACATCTGTAGTTAATGACCCAAATGGACGACAATGACTAAAACCTAACACATTCATTTTTATGAGGGACAATTTTTTAACGAAAAATTTATGAGAGGTGAAAAACAAAATTTACGATTTATGATAGACTGAAACCTTAATTAACCCTTTACACTATATAATATATTAAAGTTAGGGTTACTTTGGATTGAATAAAAAAAATTACTTTCATACAATAAAAATACTACAAGGATATGAGAATGTTATTTATATTATATAATATTTCATAATTATGATGAATTTCGTAAAAACATGAAGAATATAATTTCTTAATATTAAAAGCAAACATCTTTTCTATAATATTGTCCAAAAAGTGCCTTAAGCTTATTTAACCCAAAAACAACTTTATTTTTGCACAACAAACTTTTGCTTAACTTTTATTATTTTGCTAAACATAATAGATTTTCTCAAAATAGGTTTTTTTTATTAATTTTTTTTTAAAGTTGTTTCACATGGTTCCAGAATGTGACACGTAAAACAATTGGCGTAAACAAAACGCAACCTCATCACATCATCATTCATCTTCTTCTTCTCCTTCTCCCTACAAATACTCTGTAGAAGCTTCCAATGTCCACCGCCAGAATTCAAGCTTCGGCGTGCGCCTTGTCCACCGCCTTCATCCACCTCCGTCCCCGCCCCAACGCCGTCGTTTCGGCCAGCCATTCCGCCTTCAGGAGGAACACCAAGCCTCGCACTCTCAGAGTGACAATGTCTTCTTCTCCTCCTTCTGCGCCCATTGAAATCTGCGTCAAAGCTTCTGTCACCACCCCCAACAAGCTCGGAGACTGTAAAAAATCACTTTCCTTTCTTTTTTTTTTTCCCTCTCTTATTAATATTACTATTTTCTATGAGCTTCTCTTTGCTTTGTTTACTGGATAATCGAAATTAAGCAATGAGGGATTGATACTATGATATAGATAGGAAGAACTTGAGAAAAATATGGGTATGATTTTGAGTGAAGTGGAGAATAATACGGAATAGGATGTATCTAGACATATGTTTTGTGCACATGCGCTGCCAATTTTCATTCCTTCATGTATACTGTGCTTTATACGGATGGACTATTGTAATTTATGAGATTCAGTGATTCTTCATGGCTTGAAAGTGGGGATTCACTTTATTAGGGATGAGCTTGTGTGGAAACGATTGGTAAATAGTACTTCTTTTAGTTTTAGTTAGTTTTGGTTTAGGAGCTTAATTGTGTAAATAGACCTTGGGCAGTCAATGTAATAAGTCATTAGCAAGGAGCTTAGTTCCTTGACTTGAATGAAATAGAATTTTGGTTCTGAAATTTTGTACGCTAGACTGGCAACTTGATGCTGTTAGGAGACAATGACAGTGGCATTCTTATGTATTTTTCTGTTCAAGGGTGTGTGTAAAAATGGATAACAGTTTCATTCTTGAATTATACGGAGTTAATTATGCATGTATCTTCTGTTAAAGAAAAGAAATGGTTTCTGTTTGGTTTTGAGCTTAAACTTGGGGTACCTATAGTCAATTAGTGACTGTTTTCAAATTTCCTTTTCAGGCCCCTTCTGCCAAAGGGTGTTGATGACTCTGGAGGAAAAACATATACCTTATGACCCGAAGTTGGTAGATTTTACCGAAAAGCCAGAATGGTGATCTTCTGGTCCATTTCTTTGGGTTAAGTTCTTCTTCTGTAGAGGGTTTTGGAGTTACTATTTTTTTCATAATCATTTACAGACCAAAATTTTTGTGCTCCTGATACTAGTTTTAGTTGTGTTTTTTTTATTATTATTTTTTCTTATTGTTTGTTTTGCTGGTTTAGGTTCCTTAAAATTAATGCTGAGGGTAAAGTTCCTGTGATAAAGCTCGATGAGAAGTGGGTTGCTGATTCGGATGTCATCACACAGATACTGGAGGAGAAGTATCCTAGCCCACCGTTGGTAACCCCACCTGAAAAGGCTACAGTGTATGTGTCTGTCTTGTAGATTTCATGATCATTAGAAGATACTTTTATGCTATAGTGTAGTTATCGCCTTGTTGGGCTTAATGGTACTTGGCCTGGAATTTTTAGAAAATAATACAAGGTGCTGCAATTAGACAAGCTTAAAATCAGTTTCTTTCTTCTTCCTCTTTTATTTGTTCCCTCCTTATGTTTCCTTCTACTCCATAACAGCTTTTAATTCTTTAATGTTTAGATTTTAAATGTCCTCCAATTGTCTTAAGGCATGCTTGCATTTTGGTCCGTAGTGGGTCGAAGATCTTTTCTACATTTATTGGATTTCTCAAGAGCAAAGATCCCAATGATGGAACAGAGCAAGCATTGCTAAGCGAACTAAGCTCTCTCAATGATTACCTTAAGGAAAATGTATGACTCCCTTTTGCTTTGTCTCAGCTTTTTGTTTGCAATCTTGATTGTGTGCTTGATTTGGAGATGAAACCATTTTTGCCTTAGAGCAGACTTAATGGAATTGTTTTTCAAACATATCACTATCTTCTGTTGTTCCCTTTTGTGAACCAAAATTTTGTAATTTGTGCCTTTTCTGTGTATATATCATGCATTTCTTATGGAGCTTGCATACCCATGGATGCATACATCACATGTATTTCGGTGTCTATTTTTATCTTTATTCTTGTTGAATTTCCTTGTAATATGCACAACTGGTGCATTTTATACTCCTACATAAGATATTTCAACCAGGATCATGTGTGAATTGAATTGAGTTGATTATCTAAATGGGTCAACGAATAAGTGCATGCTATATATGGTTGATTACTTGATATAAATGAGTGCATTTAGTTACTTAGCACAGATGAAAATTGGAATGTTTTGTAAGCAAAAATTTAAGCAAACACTTCAATTCCATAAATTTGTCTTCAGCAGGACAAAGTTGTGTTATTAATCTTAAATTGGTTTTTTAATTTATAAAAACTGTCTTAGGTTTGTAAATTCCTGTAGTTGTTCTGATTCGTGATTGATAATATGTAATTATTTTGAAATTGATTACATTGCATATATTAATCATAAAATGCCTATATATTGTTGATTTGAGTGTTGGTCAGATGGGTGGACTTTTGTTCTTCACTTCTCAAATATTTATTGGGTGTTGTTTCAGAGCTGTGAAGTGTGAACAGAATATGAACATTTTGGGGTTCATATCATCTAGGAAAAATTGAACCTAGAATCAACTTGGGTTTTTGTGTGGATGAATTTTTTAAATGCAGTCTGCCATAGATCCAAGCAAATTAGAAAATCCGAGATAATGTAGGTATTTGAGAAGATTGACCTGGGGGTCATGCACAGGTCTAGGTTTCTTAGGCATTGCAAGTCTTTGTCATTGGAGTTTCAATGAAATTTTCTTTTCGATAGAAAGGGGCCTCTTTAAAAATTGCAAGAAAATGTCGTGGTTAAAAAGGAGTGCTTTAAAGGTGAAATTCTTACTTGGAAACAAGTCCAACACATCACATTTGAGCACACGCATGCAATAAAAGTGGGTCCCATCAAGTGGGAACCAAAAATACTCAGTGGGGTACACAATAAAGTTGGTAGGACCCACTTTTGTTGTGTGCGCAATAAAATGTGATGTGTTGGACTTATATCCAAGCGAGAATTTCTCGTTTTTAAAGATTGTTCATTGTGTAAGAATGCCAAAAATTGGGGAAAAAAATAAGACAACTAGGAGAGATACTAAAAAGGTAGTAAGCGAAGCGAAAACTAGGGCATTTGATGTGTTGTACCAATCCTTAGATACTAAAGCGGGGGAAAAGAGGTATTTACAAATTAACTAAAGGTAGGGAAAGAAGGGGGAAAAGAGTTATTTACAAGTTAACTAAAGGTAGGGAAAGAAGGATAAGAGATTTAGATAAGGTAAAATTCGTCAAGGTTGAGCAAAGTAAAGTTTTGTTCATGGAATAAGACATTAAGGAAATATGGAAGAGCTTAATGAAGGGCATGAGTCTCGTACAATCGGATAGGTTGTGTTGTAAAAGTTAATAAGAAACAACACAAATATTACAAATAAAAGTTTACTTGGCATCTGCTGTTAGTGTAAACCATGTTTACACAAACTTCCAATTAAACTGCAACCATGTTTACACAAACATCCCATTAAACTGCACTAATTTGCCACATCCGATCTTAATTATTGATTTAGATTTTAACTAAAAATGTAAATAAATCAAATTTTGAAAACCCACCTAACCTCTACTCCTAATCTTAGGCAACTGCTACCTTTCACACCCACCAAACCACCATTATCCAATGCTTCCACCACCCACCAACCATGCCACCACGAAACCACCATCACCATTGTGACCGACCACCTGAAATCGCACACCCACCACCACTGAAATCACCATCCCACCGTCCTCCTCTGTGAAGCCTAAACTGACCTCACGGTGACCGCCATCGAGCCAGCCACGCCGTCGCTTGTCTGATAACCTTCTATATTGAATCAACCACCATCACCACCTGCTACCTTTCACAGCCACCAAACCACCATCACCACCGTAACCAACCACCCGAAATCGCACACTTACCACCACCAAAATTATAACCCCCATTGTCCTCCATTGTGAAGCCCTAACTAACCTCATGGTAACCATTGTCGAGCCAACCATGCCACCACCCCCATATCTTCTCTCTCTATTTTCCTTTAATGCACAATTAGAGACGATAGAGGCACAATTGCATAAAATTAGGGGTAGATGTATCCTAGATTTTGAAATTTTGATTTATTTAATTAAAATCTGAATTAATAATTAAGATTTGACATGGCAAATTAGTAGAATTTCGTTCCATGTTTGTGTAAACATGGTTTATACTGACAGTGGATGCAAAGTATTCTCTTACAAATATCTCCAAATAAGAAATAAAATCATCTCTAAATAATTAAGGTAAGTCGGCTACTCAGCGACCAGAATAAGAATAAAACCCAAATACACAATGTAATAAAAACTAAAATTCTCATCAATGACTCTAGACAATAGCATAAACTCTTAATTGTTTGTCTTCGGGTAACCTACACACAAGGAACAAACACATAAAAACCGCTTGTGCAATGATGCACTGTTCTTAAGGATTTATTACGTCGGTGAGATATATCCTGATTCAACAGGTGCATTGGGATATCTGGGATCTTTAGAATTGGCAAGGTATCTCACCGTGTACCCAAAAACATAAAATAGAAATAGAAGTAGAGTGTAAGAGAAGTGAAAATAAGAATTGTGCCTATATTATATAAGTTGCGGTTTCTTAATTTATATATGATCAAGACATCTCCCTTCCAAATGTTAATAAACCGAAGATAAGATCTTTTTCGCCCCTAAGCCAACGTGCAACAAACTTTGAGATATAATCTCTATGAGTAGTTGTGGCTCGAAAAGTAGGCTATGTGTTATGCCGAAGATCCCGCCTTGTGAAAATAAAGGTTATATTTCATGATAGATGGGCTCCCGGTACGCTTGGTATTAGAGCCTAAACGCAATCCCACTTTCCTTCTCCCTTTTCTTTGAACAAGGGTGCATGATAGATATAAGAAAGATAGTGCGTAAGGAAGAACACCCAACCCCATGGAAAACACTTACAACACCAACAACTTGCCCCTGTGTCCCTGTCCTCAAAACTATCCCTTCCAGATCTCCCGGAATCTTGTAAAAAGACCTTAGTTTCTAAAATCGATAACCTCATTGAATACTCCCATGTACCGCCAGGAGCTCAGGTAGAATCCGTACTACCTCCCCTCCTTAGCCCTTATAATGTCTTCAGACGGAGAAAATCCAACTTCATATGGCCCTGGAGAAAGTTGATCTCTACTCCCCGACTGGGGTCAAAGAATACATCCAGACGACCAAGCTGGATCAGTGCGCCCTGGTGGCCACACAAGCAGAATAGTATGTGGACCTGGAGATCAGCCCTGATCTCATCAAAATATGGAGGACTGAAGGCTGTGTAGCTCTCCATCTCGGAGCAGTTAGACTAGTCCTTACCCTCCATGGCAGGAAGACCCTACGTGTCATTGCCCGGGTCACTCTCCTCGACTCTACCTTCATTCAATATGAACATGCTGTTATTGGAACCGTCATAACCACACTAAACGCAGGAAGTGTGGTACTAACAATGTTCCCCAATTTCAATGTTCAGTTGAAAGATCCTACCTTACCAAAAAGGTTCAAAGTCCAGGTGCAGATTACCGGTGCAAAACAAGATATGCCGGCACTATCGGCAACACTTTCCCATCAGCTTATCTACCGATTGCAGGATCACTGTTTTGACCTGCCCACCGAGAAAGAATATCATGAACATACCATGATGATAGTGGCAAATATGGAAGATAAACTGCCATCGATCATCCAAGTACCCAAGCAGCTACCAAAAGAAGAGCTACAAAAGCTCATGCCCCTAGAATGGGTAATAGGGTACGAGACCTACAAACAAGCCCTCAAGCCAGTTGTAGCCACTGAATTTAGTTTCAGAATATCAGCAGATGGGGCAGTAAAGACAATTTTTGAACCACAAGGAGGATCCTCATCTAGTGGAACGGACTCCCTGGTCTTCCACACAATGATGATTACCTTGGGAGAAGCAGAAACAGACATGCCAGTCTATGCCAGTCTATGTGGTGCATGCGGATGGATTGTTGACCTATTCAGATAAAAATGAATGGTCACTTCCCATGGGATGTAGCACCAGAGATGTGTGACTCAAACTGTAGCTGTGACGAAGCAGGAAGAGATGAAGAGGAAGAACTTGGCTGGAGAATCTCCAAAAGATAGAGGAGGGCTAGGAAGACCTGTAAGCCGATGCCTCCTTTTCGAAGACCAAAGGCAGAACATGGCCCTTGGGTCGGAATCAGGAAAAAGGAAGAGCCTTTGCCACTGTACCATGAGGCTCTTAGAATCCTGAAGAGAGAAAAATATCCTCTTCCTCCAGCCGATCCAGACCTCATAACCTGGCCACCATCTCCACATCTATGCAACTCCTATAAGGGCAACACCTCTAGTCCTACCCAGCCTAAGGAGATCCCTTGCATGATGTTCTCTACAGCCTCCTCCTCATATGACGCCCATTTTCCCTCACTAGAAAAAAGAACCAACCCTGTCACAAATATCCAGACCAAACCCTTTATCCAACAAACTAAAGTCCACCCTGATGGAAAACTCAAATCGGTTTCCCAAGCCGAGGAAGTACTAAACTGGCAGACTGAAAACTCTCTAGCTCAAAATAACCTACTGCAGAAGATTGACAACCAAGTTGGACATCTGGCAGAAGCAGTAGATAAAAAGATCGAGGTCCTGTATGAAAAAATGCAAAAATATTACAAAGAAACTAAAGCTAGGATTGAAGTCCTAGAAGAGGAAGTAAGGCAGCTTCCAGGAAAAAGCATTTACGACAAGATCTTTGATCAAAAGGAGAGAGAGTTAACAAGACTTCACCATCAGTTTGAGGAACTTCAAAAACATGTCGAGAGTCTTCAACCTAAGAAGGTCGAGGAAGACAGTCCTTATTTCACACCACCACCCAAACCTTTTCCAGGAACCAGACCATTCCAACCATATGAACCACCACCGCTCCTACCTCCACACCTGAAGCCACAAAAGACAACCTTCTTTGGAGAAATAAGGCCGAAGGAGAGCCAAAAAAGGAAGGAAGTGGTAGAAGCTGCTGATGAATCAAGAAGAGCAGCGGAGCCGTCAGCAAAAAAGACTATGACAGAATCATCAAGCACTTCTCCTCCAGAAACAGAAGCTATGATGATTTCAGCCATGTCTTCTGAAGTAGAAACCCAGAGCGAAGAATATGCGGACATCTCAAGGGTACTGATGACAACAT
Organism: Nissolia schottii; assembly: GCA_003254905.1. NCBI lineage: Eukaryota > Viridiplantae > Streptophyta > Magnoliopsida > Fabales > Fabaceae > Nissolia > Nissolia schottii. The sequence goes on from QANU01003491.1 coordinate 83,356, forward strand.
CAATAGGCACAAAAAAGAAGACCAGAAGGTGACCTTAAATTCACAAGAAGTCATCACATCTCCTCTTTCAGGAGTGCCGTTATTCACTATTGATAATATACCTCCGTCCCAATGGAGAAAAAGGCTTCTTGACTTTAAAGCTTGGATGGACGCCAAGATAATCTTCCCTGATGCAGATCAGTACAGAGTCATTGAAGAATTCTGTGCACACATGACAGGGGTATTGAAAGAATGGTACCATAGTCTGGGAGCAGTCAAACAGGACCAGCTTCATAGGCTGAGTTCAGTAGATGAAGTCGTTGTAGTTCTTCATCAAGAGTTTATTGGAGACAGTAATCTCTTGCTAAAAGATCTCAGAAAGGAGTACTTAGATATGAAGTGTTGTTCTCTCAAAAGACAAGACATCGAACGCCATTACCAAAGAATGTCTCAAAGGTTCTACCAACTAAATGGCTACAACGACCCCAGTTTAAAAAATACTTATGTCAGTTCTTTGCCCGTAGAACTCCAAGAAGAAATGCACAGAATGATTGTTGTCCAGCAAAAGGACATTGTCCAAATGACTCTAGGAGAAATCCAGCAAAACTGCAATGCTGCACTAGATAAGGTTTGCAGCCAGCAAAAGATGTTCGAAGGTCTCCTCAGGAACTGAAAGAAATACTCAAAAGCCTGCAAGAAGAACTACCTGGAAATTAAATGCAAAGATAAAGACTGCAGTTGCAAGCCAAAGCCTTCTCTCAAGAAAAAGAACAAAGACTTCACAAAAAACAAAAAGAAAGTGAAGTTCTTTAAGAAAAAGCCTTTCAGAAGAAAGAGTGCCAGGAGATGCTTCATTTGTGGGAAGCAGGGACATTTCTCCAAGCAATGCCCAAAACAAAAAAGACAAAGCAGTTCGCCTCGTCAAAACTCTTAACCTTGGCGATGACGAAGTTGTAGAATCCTGGTATGATGAGCAAGAAGAAGCAGACGCTCACACAATGTTTGGCATTGACTATTCTAGTCCGGAGTCCAGCAGCGAGTCAAAAACCTCGAAAGAGGAAGCGGATAACTGTTTTCCTTTTTTGCAGGTACAACAACAAAAAGAGCAAGAGGAGGAAAATAAAATAAACCAAGCCGTGATAGCTCCATAGCTTCCAAATGTGGAAATCCATATCCTTCCATCCAAATACCACATGCCAATCAAAGCCATAGCATTCGTAGATACTGGAACCATGAAAACCTTGATGAACCCAGTAGTCCTGCCTGCTGAAGCCTGGGAAAAAAAGACGCATGTCCTAATCGGTGCAAGTGGAAAGAAATTCAAAACTGATCTGGTTACAAAGAATCGGATTGGAATTAAACTCTTTCCAGACTGTATCATCTGGTCCAAAGTCATTGGCACAGACCTTCCGGGAAAGGATATTCTGGTTGGAATGGATGTCTTGGTCCAGAATCAGAAAATTCAAATCTTTCCCCACGGTCTGAAGTACCGAAGGAACTACAAGCCCTTTACTCCAGTAGTTACACTTTTCTCTCTGACTGAAGTTCCTCCTGGTATGAAGAAATCAAAACAAACTCTTAAGGATGTGTGCTGACAGCCATGATCTCTTCCACCATCCGAATCCTCTGTGGAAAAACAAAAACTTCTTTGTAGAACTGCCTCTCAAGATGAATGAAGACATCAATCCCACTAAGGCAACTCATCCGGGAATGTCCCCTTCAGATCAGAAGGCTGCATTTGACGAATGCCAACAACTCCTGAAACAGGGTCTCATTGAGCCGACTAAGTCAGATTGGGCTTGCCAAGCCTTTTATGTGAATAAAAGGTCTAAACAGGTTCGGGGAAAAAAGAGGCTTGTCATTGATTACAGGCCACTAAACCAATTCTTAAAAGATGACAAGTTTCCTCTCCCATATATTCCCTATACACCTCCATTAAAAATGCCCATATCTTTTCCGAGTTTGACCTTAAGTCAGGGTTTTGGCAACTGGGCCTAGAGCCCAAGGATAGGCCCAAGACGGCTTTTTGCATCCCAAATGCCCATTACCAATGAACCGTCCTGCCTTTCGGCCTAAAAGTAGCACCTTCCACCTTCCCTGTTCCAAAAAGCCATGACCAGAATCTTCGAGCCCATCCTCGAAACTGCCCTAGTCTACATTGATGATATCCTTCTATTCTCTCCTGATGAGGAAAGTCACCATCACGTGCTCAACCAGTTCTATCAGATTTGCGATAAACACGAGATCATGCTCTCAGCCAGAAAATCCTAGGTCGGAACAAAAGAAGTTGACTTCCTAGGAATGCACTTTTTCCATGGAAGATACATTCCTCAACCACACATAGCTGCAGAACTCCCAAAGTTCCCGGATAAGAAGATGACAACAAAGCAGATACAACAATTCCTTGGAATCCTTAACTATATCAGAGACTTCATTCCTCAAGTTTCTCGATATACGTCCAAGCGATTGAAATTGCTAAAGAAAAATCCTCCTCCGTGGGGCCAGAACAAACTGAGGCAGTTAAATTTTTGTAGCAGGCTGCAAGTAACCCACCAGCCTTAAAGATTCCCAGAGAAGAAAAAAGAATTCTCCAAACTGACGCCATTGACCAGTATTAGGGAGCTGTTCTGCTAGAAGAAATTAAAGGACAAAAAAACTATTGTGGACATGCCAGCGACCAATTCAAACCAGCAGAGCTTCACTACCATACCACCTTCAAAGAAACCCTAGCAGTCAAATATGGGATCCAAAATTTTGACTTCTATCTGCGAGGCCATCAGTTTGAAGTCCAATTAGACAATTCATCCTTCCCTCGGATCCTAGAGTTCAAAATAGGCTTCCTTTGTTTGTATCATCTTCTAGGAAGAGCTTCATTTAAAATGTGGGAAACATGATGGAGTATGTATAAATCATGGTGGCGCACCACGAGAACCATCTGTCAGAATCAAGAAATGGCTTTCCCATCATTATTGAGATGATGTTGAGGTAGGGAGCCATAGGGCTGAACCAGTGCGGGTTTGGTTGAATGCTGTTGCCTCTAAGAGAAATTGCCAAATATCGAAACATTTGGGTGATAGCAAATTCTTTTAGGTAGGCAGGGGTGAGTGGTAAATTTGTTTTGAGATCAGGAGGAAATGTGGAATTGGCTGGTGGTGGAGTGGAGCTGGAAGCTTTTGTGTTCATCAGGATGAACGGGTAAGAGTGGGTGGAAGAGTGTATGGTGATGGGTTTGGCTGGTCTAGACAGGTAATCAGGGATGAGATTCTTGGTTCCTTTGATATGTTTCACTGTAAAATCATATCTAGAGAACCATTCCTTGAGTCTTAGGATCTGAGGATTCGGAGGCGCCCGATTTTTTAACTCTAGGATCCGAGGGAAGGATGAATTGTCTAATTGGACTTCAAACTGATGGCCTCGCAGATGGAAGTCAAACTTTTGGATTCCATATTTGACTGCTAGGGTTTCTTTGAAGGTGGTATGGTAGTGAAGCTCTGCTGGTTTGAATTGGCCGTTGGCATGTCCACAATAATATTTTTGTTGTTTAGTTTCTTTTAGCACAACAGCTCCCCAATACTGGTCACTGACGTCAGTTTGGAGAATTCTCTTTTCTTCTCCGGGAATCTTTAAGGCTGGTGGGTTACTTGCAGCCTGCTTCAGAAATTTAACTGCCTCAGTTTGTTCTGGCCCCCACGGAGGAGGATTATTCTTTAGCAATTTCGATAGCTCGATAGCTTGGACGTATATCGAGAAACTTGAGGAATGAAATCTCTGATATAGTTAAGGATTCCAAGGAATTGCTGTATCTGCTTTGTTGTCATCTTCTCATTTGGGAACTTTGGGAGTTCTGCTGCTATGTGTGGTTGAGGAACGTATCTTCCATGGGAAAAGTGCATTCCTAGGAAGTCAACTTCCTTTGTTCCGACCTGAGATTTTCTGGCTAAGAGCATGATACCGTGTTGATCGCAGATTGTTACAAACCCTTCTGCCATGACTGCGGTAGATTCTATTCCAGGAAAGGAAATAATTCCATTCCCTTTCCATTATTCCAGGAAAGGAAAGAGAGGATTAGGAGATTAAATTAAAATAGCAAAGATTCTGATTTGTTTAGCTAATTATTAGGAGAATAATTTGTTAGGAGAATAATTTGGTTGCACCAACTTAGGAAGGGAAGATATGGGCCATAATTTGCTCTCTCTCTCGGTATATGAGAGAACCAAGGAGAAAGGGTTGGGTATTCAGAAATTCAGTCAGAACTCAGGGGACCAAGGGATCCATAATTCCCAGGTTATTATTCTTATTTTATCTTATTAATATTTTCTGTTCTGCAAACGTGATCCCCCACTGGGATTCGGTTCTCAATCAATAACAATCAGAATTATTCAGCAATTATTTCTTGTGATACCAGTTCTTACATAGATCTAATAGAAATCGTTCTTGGGATAACTGTGTATGGTGTCCACGCGCGCTGTGATGGAGGCTAGGATGGAAGCGGTAGAAAGGCAGTTGGAGCAGATGAGAGCATCTCAGGAGGAGATGAGAGCATCTCAGACGGAGATGAGAGCATCTCAGGCGGATATAAGGGGAACTCAGGCAGAAATGAAAGACACGCAGGCTAATACTCTGGCGCTCCTGCATCAGATAATGAGCTGGCTACCGCCGTCGCCACCAGGATGCGTCCAGGAAGATGAAAACCGAGGCCCAGTCGATGGAGATGCGGAGGTAAGGCATGAAAGGGAGGAAACCAAAAAATTCGAAACCAACAGGAAATTGGATGTACCTGTTTTCTCTGGCGAGGGAGCATCCGATTGGTTGGTCAAAATGGAGAGATACTTTCGGATCACTCAAGCAGCCCCGAGAGATAAAATGGATATAGTGGCATTAGCGTTGGAAGGGGAGACACTCACGTGGATGGAGTGGTGGGAAGAACACACGCCCTTTATCAATTGGGGGCGGTTTTGGGAGGACGTGCTAAAGAGGTTTCAGCCAGGAGCAGCGCTGAATCCGATGGCGCCATTGTTAGAGGTGAAACAAATGGAATGGGTGGCACAATACAGGAGGGATTTTGAAGCTGCAACCAGGTCCCACAAAAACCTGGGAACAGGGGCTTTGATGTGTATTTTCGCGAATGGGCTGAAGCGAGAAATACAGGCAGAAACCGAGGTAGCCCAGTTTGAAACCTTGCCGGCCTTGATGGACCGAGCCATGGCCATCGAGTGGCGGAACCAAGCTTGGAGAGAAACGGGTCTCAACCCCAACCATCGCAGGTGGGAGGGCAGTTACAAGCAGGGCGGGACATACGGAGGAAGCTCGGGAGGTTCGGGAGGGGCAAATTATTCCAAGACTGCAGGAATCACTAGACTGCCAGATAACAGAGGAGGAGGACGAAGGGACCTAGGGGTCCAGTACAGGGCCGAAATCGCAGGAAACCATCACCGAGTCGAGGCCGAGTCAGCAGGGAAGCAACAACACCACACAATCGGGAACCAATAGGGGAAACTATACGTGGCAGCTATCCAATGAGGAATGGATCGAGAGGCAGAAGAAAGGACTTTGCTTCCGTTGTGGAGAAAAATGGGGGCCTGACCATCGTTGCACTATGAAGCACTTCCAGATTCTCATCTTAGATTTAAGAAGAACAGGAGGAGGAGGAAAATGAAGAATTACTACAAGAACAGGAAGAAACAGAGGGCAGACCAGAGTTACAGCTCTCAGCCTACAGTTATTGGGGCTTCACCTCTCATAAAACATTCAAATTGATGGGGGAAATTCAAGGGCAGGCAGTGGTGGTACTCATTGACCCTGGGGCCTCTGCAAACTTCTTAGCCACCGAGGTAGTAAAGAGGTTGGCTCTTCCGGTCAGACAGATTAAGGAATTCCAAGTGGAAGTGGGAAATAGGGCAATTGAGAAGGGGCATGAAGGATGTGAAAACGTCCTTCTGACTATCCAGGGAGTGGAATTACGACAGAATTTCTTTGTTATGAAATTAGGATGTTCTGAGGTGGTGCTTGGAGCAGGGTGGCTGGCCGAATTGGGCCCATTTGTGGGAAATTACAAGGAGCTCACTTTAAGCTGGGAGGAGGAAGGCGAGAGGAGGTCTTTAAAAGGTGATCCCTCCCTTAGTCGTAGCTGAGCTTCTTGGAAGAATACCCTGCATGCACTTAAAAGTAAAGGTGAGGGCTATGTAATCACTCCTATGTCCGTGGCCCCTGAAGAACAAGGGGAGACCTTGCTGGCACCTGAAATCGAGGGGTTTCTTCAACAATTTCAGGACCTTTTTCAGCCACGAGAAGGGCTGCCTCCTCAACGGCCAAACGACCACGCCATTATCTTGAAGGAAGGCGCCACCATCCCCCACATTACACCATACAGGTATCCTCATTATCAAAATTGAAATTGAAAAAATAATTGAGGAAATGCTGCAATCAGGTGTTATTCGACCCAGCACCAGCCCCTTTGCAAGCCCTATGATACTTGTCAAAAAGAAAGATGGAGGGTGGAGATTTTGTGTGGACTATAGGGCCCTGAATCGCGAAACTGTGGCAGACAAGATCCCCATTCCCGTAATCGATGAGTTGCTAGATGAAGTTGCCACAGCCACATATTCTCCAAACTGGACCTCAAATCGGGGTATCATCAGATTAGAATGAGGGAGGAAGACATCCACAAAACAGCCTTCAGAACTCATGAGGGCCATTATGAATTCCTGGTAATGCCCTTTGGTTTGACTAATGCTCCTTCCACTTTTCAAGCCCTTATGAATCAATTATTACGGCCATTTTTGAGGAAATTCGTCCTAGTTTTCTTCGACGATATACTAATTTACAGCAGGGATGAGGAACAACATTGGGAGCATCTGAAACAAGTATTCCAAGTTCTCCGCCAACATCAACTTTTTCTCAATAAAAAAAAATGCAGGTTTGCCCAAGAAAAGATTGAGTATTTGGGGCATTTCATCTCCAAGGAGGGGTTTGCAGCCGACCCCAAAAAGAGAACCTGCCATCCTTTGAGAATTCCTGGGAACTCGCATCTGACATTCAGGTCTCCTTCCCCTCTTTTCACCTTGAGGACAAGGTGGTACTCCAAGGGGAGGGTATTGTTACAAACCCTTCTGCCATGATTGCGGCAGATTCTGTTCCAGGAAAGGAAATTATTCCATTCCCTTTCCATTATTCCAGGAAAGGAAAACGAGGATTAGGAGATTAAATTAAAATAGCAAAGATTCTGANTTTCATCTCCAAGGAGGGGGTTGCAGGCGACCCCAAAAAGATCCAGGATATGTGTGACTGGCCGGCTCCGAAAGACCTTAAAGCTCTGAGGGGGTTTTTGGGGTTAACCGGCTACTACCGGAGATTTGTAAAGAATTACGGAAGGATAGCATGGCCACTTACTCAACTCCTCAAGAAGGATCAGTTCGGGTGGAATAGTGAAACCCAGGCAGCATTTGACACACTTAAAACCTCTATGACAACGCTCCCCGTGTTGGCTGTCCCTTCTTTTTCCAAGCCCTTTGCCATAGAGACCGACGCATCAGGTAAGGGAATAGGTGCAGTTTTAATGCAGGAAGGCCGTCCAGTCGCCTACATGAGCCAAAAGCTCTCTGATAGAGCCCAGTCTAAGTCAGTTTACGAGAGGGAATTAATGGCGATGGTCTTAGCCATTCAAAAGTGGCGACATTACTTGCTCGGCCAGCGATTTACAGTATATACAGATCAGAAAAGTTTGAAGTTTCTCCTAGATCAACGGATTGGAGGGGAAGAACAGCAGAAATGGGTAACCAAGCTCTTGGGGTTCGATTTTGACATCAAATACAAAGCTGGAACAGAGAACAGAGTTGCCGATGCCCTTTCCAGGAAATTCCAGTTGACGGCAGTAACGGTAATTTCAGCAGGGGAGTGGGAAGGCCTCGACGATGAGGTTCAGCAAGACCCAAAGTTAAAAGGAATTATGCAGAGCCTCATTTCTAATCAACCCGCACTAGCAGGGTACTCCTTCAAGAACGGAAAATTACTGCATCAAGGACGTCTAGTTGTCCCAAAAAATTTAAAATTAATTCCTAAACTACTTCAGGAATTCCATGATACCAAGGTCGGAGGACATTCAGGTTTTTTCCGCATGTATAAACGGATAGGGAGCATTGTTCATTGGGAAGGGATGAAGAAGGCCATCATGAACTATGTCCAGCAGTGTGCTATCTGTCAGACCAATAAACATTCCACGTTAACTCCTGCTGGGTTACTGCAGCCTCTCCCCATTCCCTCCAATGTGTGGTCAGATATTGCTATGGATTTTATCGGGGGCTTGCCCAAGGCGCAAGGGAAGGACACCATCTTCGTGGTAGTTGACCGAATGACGAAGTACGCACATTTCTTCCCTTTATCCCATCCTTATTCAGCCAAAGAAATGGCTGACCTGTTCGTTAAAGAAATTGTTAAACTCCACGGTTTTCCCAATTCCATAGTGTCGGACCGAGATCGTTTATTCATGAGCTCTTTTTGGGCGGAAATCTTTAAAGAAGCAGGAACGACCCTCAAGATGAGCACAGCCAACCATCCTCAAACTGATGGGCAGAGTGAAGCTGTAAATAAATGTGTGGAAACATATCTACGATGCTTCGCGGGCTCAAGGCCCAAGCAGTGGCCACGTTGGCTAAGCTGGGCTGAGTATTGGTACAATACTAACTACCATGGCTCAATTAAAATGACCCCTTTTAGAGCATTATATGGTAGGGAACCTCCCACCTTACTACGGGGAGGAGGAGAAGTGGCGGTGGAAGACGTGAGAGCCTTATTGGAAGAAAGAAATCAGACCTTGGATGAGCTGCAGTTCCAGCTAGAAAGGGCTCAAAATAGGATGAAAACCTATGCGGATAAGAAGAGAAGGGACTTGTCTTTCGAAGTGGGTGATATGGTGTATCTTAAGCTACAGCCTTATCGCATGAAAACGCTGGCACGGAGGGTGAATCAGAAACTGAGTGCAAGGTTCTATGGCCCCTTTAAAATCGTGGAAAAAATCGGTCAAGTGGCCTACAGGCTCCAACTTCTTGAAGAGGCACGTATCCACCCCGTATTCCATGTTTCCCTCCTAAAGAAATGCATAGCCCCCACGAATCAGGTCTAGCCCTTGCCTTCGGCCCTCACAGATGAATATGAGCTCCAAGTAGAGCCCCAAGAGGTAGTGGATGTCCGCAGAAACACGGCAAGACAGTGGGAAGTTCTACTCAAGTGGAAGAACCTGCCATCCTTTGAGAATTCCTGAGAACTTGCATCTGACATTCAAGTCTCCTTCCCCTCTTTTCACCTTGAGGACAAGGTGGTACTCTAAGGAGAGGGTATTGTTACAAACCCTTCTGCCATGACTGAGGCAGATTCTGTTCCAGGAAAGGAAATTATTCCATTCCCTTTCCATTATTCCAGGAAAGGAAAGAGAGGATTAGGAGATTAAATTAAAATAGCGAAGATTCTGATTTGTTTAGCTAATTATTAGGAGAATACTTTGTTAGGAGAATAATTTGGTTGCACCAAATTAGGAAGGGAAGATATGGGCCATAATTTGCTCTCTCTCTCGGCATATGAGAGAACCAAGGAGAAAGGGTTGGGTATTCAGAAATTCAGTCAGAACTCAGGGGACCAAGGGATCCATAATTCCCAGGTTATTATTCTTATTTTATCTTATTAATATTTTCTGTTCTGCAAACGTGATCCCCCACTGGGATTCGGTTCTCAATCAATAACAATCAGAATTATTCAGCAATTATTTCTTGTGATACCAGTTCTTACATAGATCTAATAGAACTGGTTGAGCAGATGATGGTGACTTTCCTCATCTGGAGAGAATAGAAGGATATCATCAATGTAGACTAGGGCAGTGTCGAGGATGGGCTCGAAGATTCTGGTCATGGCTTTTTGGAACAAGGAAGGTGCTACTTTTAGGCCGAAAGGCAGGATGGTCCGTTGGTAATGGGCATTTGGGATGCGGAAAGCCGTCTTGGGCCTATCCTTGGGCTCTAGGCCTAGCTGCCAAAACCCTGACTTAAGGTCCAACTTGGAAAAGATATGGGTATTTTTAATGTAGGTGTACAGGGAATATATGGGAGAGGGAACTTGTCATCTTTTAAGAATTGGTTTAGTGGCCTGTAATCAATGACAAGCCTCCTTTTTCCCCGAATTTGTTCAGACCTTTTATTCACATAAAAGGCTTGGCAAGTCCAATCTGACTTAGTTGGCTCAATGAGACCCTGTTTCAGGAGCTGTTGGCATTCGTCAAATGCAGCCTTCTGATTTGAAGGGGACATTCCCAGATGAGTTGCCTTAGTGGGATTGATGTCTTCATTCATCTTGAGAGGCAGTTCTACAAAGAAGTTTTTGTTTTTCCACAGAGGGTTCGGATGGTGGAAGTGATCAAGGCTGTCAGCACACATCCTTAAGAGTTTGTTTTGATTTCTTCATACCAGGAGGAACTTCAGTCAGAGAGAAAAGTGTAACTACTGGAGTGAAGGGCTTGTAGTTCCTTCGGTACTTCAGACCGTGGGGAAAGATTTGAATTTTCTGATTCTGGACTAAGACATCCATTCCAATCAGAATATCCTTTCCCGGAAGGTCTGTGCCAATGACTTTGGACCAGATGATACAGTCTGGAAAGAGTTTAATTCCAATCCGATTCTTTGTAACCAGATCAGTTTTGAATTTCTTTCCACTTGCACCGATTAGGACATGCGTCTTTTTTTCCCAGGCTTCAGCAGGCAGGACTACTGGGTTCATCAAGGTTTTCATGGTTCCAGTATCTACGAATGCTATGGCTTTGATTGGCATGTGGTATTTGGATGGAAGGATACACTTCTATCAACTTCGACAAAATAGGAATGTGTATAAACTTTATTAACTTGATCAAAATAACTAAATGTGAGGGAGGAAAATAGTAAAAGACTTAAATAAACTAAATGTGGTCAAAACCACTTTTTCTTCTCTATTTGATGATGAAGCTTCAGCCTACCTAGGGCTTTAGTGGCTTGGATGTTTTTATTTTTTTTATTTTTGAGGGTTATAATGACTTCCTCGTGAAATTTGACTTAGGGTTTCTCTTGGTAATCTATATTAATTAAATGTTTGGGTTTTTCCAACCACTATTTTGGACGGAATTTTCCCGCTCTGATACACGTGGTTATTAGATAGTTAGTTACAACTGCTATAGATGCAGTTGAACCAACTGAATTCAGTATATAGCTGAATTGTAACTGATTGTAGAGGCATGATTTGGAATAGAATTCTCTTACTTATTCTCTGCTCACATCTTCTGTTCTTCTCTGCTCTCTCTCTTTTCTCTTCTCTTCTTCCTTTCTTCCTAACATTGGTATCCAGAGTCGTCGATTCATCCATGGCGGAATCCACACGACTCCAGACAGCAATGCGCGAGACGGAGGAGCGCATTATGGCCGCGATCGATCCACGATTGCGCGCGCTAGAGCAGCGATGCGAGATGCAGTACAACGATATCCAAGAAGCGATGCGAGGGTTAGGGTTGCAGTGGACGGAGCTCGGAATGACGATGCGGCATGGGGGAGGCAACGACGGCGACTATCGCGTCCCTACACAGCTAACGCGGATTGATTTTCCGAAGTTCTGCCGCGACGACATCTCATCGTGGGTTGCGAGATGCGAAAGGTTCTTCGCCATCGACGGCACATCGGAAGGGGAAAGGGTAACGGTGGCCAGCATCGCTTTGGATGAGACATCCTTCCGATGGTTTCAGAATCTGGAACAGGGGAGAGAAGGAAGGCTGCCATGGCACGAGTTCGCGGAGGCGATTCAGATCAGGTTCGGCGTTGAATATGACTCACCCATGGAAGAGCTCAAGTGGCTGGTTCAGACGGGAAGCCTTGAGGAATATCAAGAAGCGCTCGACAATTTGGTATGCCGTATTGACTTGAGTGAATACCAAAAATTGCAATGCTTCATAGGAGGGCTCAAATTGGAGCTCAACAATGGCGTTAAGCTCGTTGCTCCCAGAACTTTACTGGAGGCAACCAGAATCGCAAGATTGCAGGAGAGGAGCTTGACATTGATGCAAAAACATAGCAACCATAGCTTCAGAGGTATGATGGGAGGATGGCAAGATAAGGAGAGGGGGTTCCAAGCCCTTGAGAAGAAGAGTGACACAAGGGAAAAGAAGATGCCTATAAAGGGAGACCAGAACGGTATTTCGGGGAAACCAAGTAACACATTTCAAAGGAAATTAACCCCTAAGGAAATGGATGAACACAGGGCAAAGAACCTATGTTTTTTCTGCCATGAAAGGTATTCTCCTAGCCACGATTGCCTGCAATGGAAGAAACTTCAGGTCTTCTTCATGGAAGTGGAAGGGGATGAGGATTGCTTAGAGACCAATGAGGTTGAATCCACCCTCAGTGAGGCATATGAGGGAATTCACAAAGTAAATCCCACGGTCTCATTGAATGCCATCCATGGGGATCCTACATACCCTATGATGAGGTTGATAGGATGGATTGGGAAGAAAAGAATCTTTGAGTTGATTGACACGGGAAGCACGCTGTAAGAACTGGTATCTACTGATCGATTAATTAATGCTTGTGGAAATTAAATTAAGGTTCAGCAATTCCAGAGGGGAATAACCGAACAACACAGTGCATAAATGGTTACAAGCTGAATTGAATAATTGATAATAAGAAACAATAGTTCTGGGAGTTTAGGATCCCTTGGTCCTCCTAGTTCTAGCCTAATTCCTGAATGCCTAATCCCTTCCCCTAAAAGGTCTCACTTATAGCCACTTGTGAGAGAGAATCATGGGTTGGGTATTTATTTTCTCCTACTAAATCTCTACTCCTAATTATTCTCAACTAACATTATTCTCTCAATCCTAACTGATTGATCCTCTCCTAAATTACTTAATAATTCAAGTCCTAATTAAATTAAATTATTTGCTGGCCTATTCTTCCCTTTTCTGGAATAATGAAGAGGAAAAGGAATTATTTCCTTTCTTTTTTTGGTAGCCACGGTTACAAGAGGGGGGTGTGTAACAATACCCTCCCCTTAAAGAACCACCTTGTCCTCAAGGTGGAAGGAGAGACTCCCTCCTGGGTCCCAAAACTTGAAAAAGTAGCAAAGCATGCTTCCATTGCACTCATGTCCTTCTGGGTCCCAAGAATGTGACCCAAGTCCACTCTGCAACCTGTCTTGATTTTCAAAAATAGGCGGCCAATAATTTTCCTTCTCCATCACAAGAGAGTGTTTCTGCCCTTGCTTTACAATTGCGGGCAAATCAACCCTTGCCTCCTTTGGAACTTCCACTAATTCATCCATATCTTCTTCCCTTTTACATTCATCTTTGTTGTCCCTCCAGCTCCCTCCGTGGTTTCCTTAAAATTTGAGTTTTGAGAATGGTGACCAACAAATACCTCGTCCATTTTGACTAGTCGATCCGATGCCCCCTCATCTGAGAAAATTGGAACGTCCAATTTCCTAGTGGCTTCAAACCGCCTAGGCTCTTGTTCCTCCCTTTCGTTTCTTTCCACCTCTCCTCCCTCTCCCATGCCCCTGTTCTCATCTCCCTGGGCACTTCCTGGTGGCTGCGGTGGCAGCCTGCTCATAATCTGTTGCAGGAGTGCAACTATGTTAGCCTGGGACTCCTTCACTTCCTCCATCTGCCTTACCAATGCATCCAATTGAGCCTCCATCACAGCGCCCGTGAAAACCATGCACAGTCCCTAGGAACGGTGCTCTGATACCAGTTGTAAGAACTGGTATCTGTTGATCGATTAATTAATGCTTGTGGAAATTAAATTAAGGTTCAGCAATTCCAGAGGGGAATAACCGAACAACACAGTGCATAAATGGTTAAAAGCTGAATTGAATAATTGATAATAAGAAACAATAGTTCTGGGAGTTTAGGATCCCTTGGTCCTCCTAGTTCTAGCCTAATTCCTGAATGCCTAATCCCTTCCCCTAAAAGGTCTCACTTATAGCCACTTGTGAGAGAGAATCATGGGTTGGGTATTTATTTTCTCCTACTAAATCTCTACTCCTAATTATTCTCAACTAACATTATTCTCTCAATCCTAACTGATTGATCCTATCCTAAATTACTTAATAATTCAAGTCCTAATTAAATTAAATTATTTGCTGGCCTATTCTTCCCTTTTCTGGAATAATGAAGAGGAAAAGGAATTATTTCCTTTCTTTTTTTGGTAGCCACGGTTATAGGAGGGGGGGGTGTGTAACACGCATAATTTCATCAATGCACAATTATGCAAGGAAGGAGTAGGTCAATTGAAACCTATGGCACCTGTGCAGATTGCAGTAACAGATGGAGGTTTAATTGCAGGAACGGGCTGCTGTGAGGATATTCAGTGGAAAATGCAAGGGGGCACCATAGCTTGGGATTTTAAGAATTTGGTAATGGAATTCACCATGGGGGACAAAAGAGTGCAATTGACGGCCATTAAAAGCGCGGCTAATAAATTGGTGGATGCTACCAAGTTGAATCACATGATGCTAGAAGACAAATATTGCTTTATGTTGCATATTTTACCTTGCTTTGAGGACATGATCTGTTGTTCGGTGGTGGCTGAAGAAGAAGAGGTTATGCAGGCTGAAAAGCAAAAGGCTGCATTACTGGAGGAGTTTAAGGACATATTTGAGGAGCCAAAACAATTGCCCCCATTTAGAGGGATACATGACCCAGGAATAGGTGCATCTCATGGGGAGTTACTCCACCTTGCGATTTCCCAAGTGTCCTCTGAATTATGGGACCTCCTGTTGCAGGCTTACAGTGCTGATGTGCATATTCAGCAGCTAAACACTGAGATCATGGCTGATCCGGCTCAGCATCAACACTACAAAGTGGTTGATGGTTTAATCTTTAAGGGGCATAGGTTGCTGGTGCCTAAAGACAGGGCTGTGAGGGGTCTGATCCTGCAGTGGTTGCCCACATTCCATGTATCACTCCTCAAACCGGGCATACAGCTGAGGGCTTTACCACAGGAATGGGATCAGCTGGATACCACCAAGGAACCGCTAAAGATTCTGCAGCTTCGCATGGTTCAGCGCCGCCACCATGCAGTCACAGAAGTACTTGCCCAGTGGAAGGGTGATTTGGAGGAAGAAGCTACATGGGAAGTGCTATATGACCTCAAGAAGATGTTCCCTGCTTTTGATTTTAATGCTGTTTCTTGAGGACAAGGAAATTCTTAAGGGGGGGATATGATACACGTGGTTATTAGATAGTTAGTTACAACTGCTATAGATGCAGTTGAACCAACTGAAT
>QANU01003539.1:1766-13563 GCA_003254905.1 Nissolia schottii
TGGTATTCGAATGAAATCCCTCGGAGTTCTTTCATTCGATTGGAATAGGCTTTCATTCGACTGAAATCCCTCGACATCCCTTCATTCTAATACGAGGGAATTCATTCGATTGAAATCCCTAAAATTCGCCTTCATTCCACTGCGGTGGAATTCATTCGAAGGAAAGCTCGCTTGGGCTTGCATTCGATTGAATTCCTGGCATATTCGAATGCAGACTACCAAAATCGCCTCCCGAGACTCCAGATCGTAACTTCTTACTGTTCCTAGGGTTCCAAGTAGTACAGTTATGCGTTTCAATTTTCTACTGTTCTCAAAACCCTTTTTACACAATATCCCCCCAAAATACTACTTAACAGTTCTACAGTCAAATACACAAATAGGCACATATACAGTTAAAAACTAAACCACATAGACAGTGGGCTTAGGATTACCCACCTCGAAATAAAATTCAGGATCGGTAGAAGTGAAGAGGGAAATTTCCTGAGCACCTCCATGACGATCTCGCGATTTTTCTGGCGTCCGGTGGTATCGCAGCAGTGCACGAACGGAATAACCCAAGACAAAGAAACAAAAGAACGAAGAAAAGAAATAAAAGCAGCGAAGCATATTATGCTTCAGGGAAGGAAAACAAAGAAATAAAGAAAGGACCAAAGTGAAGAAGCCAAAGAAATAAGGAAAAGGAACAAGGAAAACGAATAAGCACAAAGGCTTCAGGAAAACTAAAGAAAGAAACAAATAAAGAAAGTAAGGAAATGAAGCATAAATGGCTCCAGGAAGACTAAAGAAACCAGGCAAATAAGTCAAGGGATTCGGCGTCAGGGGGTTTAATATATGGCAGCCCCCCACTGCTTTTAACACATATGTACATATATTTACTATTATATATTATATTATATATATATATATAGGTTTCGTTCTATGTTTCTTTTCAGGGAGGGGGATATATATGTGTGTACGTTAATATATATAAATATATATATATATATATGTATATACATATTATATTACATATAATATATTTTATTTATAATATATATTTGGTTTCTTCCTCAGGGGATGTACGCCTCCTGGGACATGTATATGTATGTATATATACAACTATTATTATTAGTATATTATTTTATATTACTCTTACTTTATTTTGTTATATGTTATACATATATATGTGGACAACAATTTTACATGTCGTGGCAAGATGGATTACCACCCATCCAGTAGCCTAGTATAATCTTGATCATGTTTGATCACTGTTTGTTCACGAATAGATGTCCTAAAAATATTTCGGGCATATATTCGCAACCTCCCAATTTTTCTGGTCATAGTGGTATGTTCGGTTAAGGCATTCGTGAATATATTACCCGGGGGTAATTTTCACAGGTACCTTAGGGGCCTACCGAAATCCCGATTTTCAGCAAAATTTAGCACGGACCTCGTGGCATTTTGCGGGATCAAGAAACAATTATTTGACTGACAATTGAAAGCAATTAATTTTCTAAATAATTTTTCCAGTCCAAATAATCGCCTCTAAGGTGCTTTTAATTAAGCGAAATTAGGATTTAAGCGAAATTTCCATAAGGGGAAATTCTGGGATGTTACATTTTGCAGGGCGGCGCTTGAAACACCCTAGCTAACTGTTTACCCGTACGTAGTAAACAAAGCTCACTAGGTTGTTGTCTACTTGGTTGGAATACTTTAGCCCGTAGTTATATTTTGAAAATAATTGTTTAGGAAAGTAGGGACCTGTTTTAAATTTTTCACTTACCTTACATAACGGTCAAAATAGAGCTATGCGTCAGAATAAACAATATAACAAAACTTACACCTATCAGATAATACCACATCCAGTACATATATCTAGGTGGTCCATCATACCAGTCACATATCTGTATATACATAATAAGTAAGATACATATACATCACATGNATTTATTGCGCCGGTGCAAGTTGCATGCCGACCTAAGTTCGCTGAGCGATAAGTGTTATACCGCTGAGCAATGTGTAGTTCCTCGCTGAGCGGTGCCTCGTCCAGAATCTTCTCTTTTAAGCTCTTTTCCAATTCTGCCCTTTTCTTCCTTTCTTCATGGGATTATTCTTTAATATGGCCACTTGCATCCATCTTCAAAATATATTAGAAATCCTATAAAATATGGGAAATTAATTAGATAATTTGTTTAAAAATAGAATAGATAAGTGCCATTTCAATATGTCAATTTTGTGTAAATTGGGCACTTATCAGTTGCAGCAGTGAAGGACTGGGAAAAGCCCACCTCAGTCACAAAAATCAGGAGCTTTTTGGGTTTTGCGGGTTACTACTGAAGGTTCATCAAGGGGTTGTCTCAAATTGCACTACCCCTTACCAAGCTCACCCGCAAAGGAGTTAAGTTCGAGTGGTCGTCGGAGTGCAAAGAGAGTTTCGGCAAGCTCAAGGAAAAGTTGACCACCGCCCCCGTATTGATTCTGGCTGACCCTCACACACCTTGTGAGGTATATTGTGATGCCTTGGGCACGGGGTTAGGATGCATACTCATGCAAAAATCGCCAAGTGGTGGCTTATGCCTCCAGACAATTGAGGCCCCATGAGGCAAATTATCCTACCCATGATTTCGAATTAGCAGCTGTGGTTTTCGTGTTGCAGATCCAAATGTGAAGAAGATTCTTTCTCTGACCTTAATGACGACAACAAACATTAACAAAAAGCAGAAAAAGGCAAAGACACGATCGAAGAACCGCAAAGCTCAACGGTTCAACATATTGAAGGTTCAAGTGTTTTTACCTTAGTGTCTAATAGTTAGCACTTGTTTATGATATTATGGTTTATGGCTCATAAGGCTTACATTCTAACTAGTCTAACATGTTTTCTAAAACCCTAAACCATTTAGCAACACTTCTCTAGGGTTTGCAACACTTGGAAAACATTTTCAGAATGAGTAATCGATTACCTACTTGCTGCAATCGATTACCAACTCAAAGAATTTGAAAATATGTCATTTTCCATGAGTGTAATCAATTACCAACCCGAGTTAGTAGATTACCACCTTATAAATTTTCAAATTTGGCTTTTGTTGTATGTGTAATCGATTACACACTTGTCGTAATCGATTACCACTCACAGAATTTGAAAATTGGCAAAGTTTATGTGTGTAATCGATTATCACACTTGGTTAATCGATTACATGCACGAACTAATGTGTTTTTTCATGAAACAGTGTGTTGTTTGGCATCTGTAAGCCATGCAAGGGTTCATGAACAGGCACCTATGCCTATATAAGGATGGAACTCGTGCAAACCACCACAGAACTCCAGAACTCCAAATTTTTAACATCATTTACAAAGTTCTGGTCATTTTCAAAGTTATTTTCAATTCAAAAAAAAACTCAGAAAGCCTTAAGCCTTAACTGTTATATCATTTGTGCTATCTATTTAGGATTATCCATCCCTGAGTTTAGGATTAAGTAAAAAGCCATTGTACAATTCTTCTTAAATTTGTTAATTGTGGTTGTAAACACCGTAGAGTTCGGTGTGTTTCTGATTATTACCGTAGTGTTTGGTGAGGGCGTGGTATAACCAGGGGAATGGTTGTGTTCTCTTGAAGTTGTCTGTGTAAGTACATAGTGAAAAAATCCCTGAATCAGAACAGGGGACTGGACGTAGCCTTCGGTGGTTGAAGGTGAACCAGGATAAATTTCTGTTGTGATTTTCTCTATCCTTACACTCTTTACATTCAGCAATTTACGTTTTTGCTGCATCATCAATCTTAATCATTCTGATTATTGCTGGTTATTGGTCTTCTTCTAAGAATTAGGGTTCTTATTCATTCCCTTTCACAAAAGAACCAAAATCGATAAAAATAGAGTGAAACCTAATTCACCCCCTCTTAGGTTGCTATCTGTAGTTACATTTGGCATCAGAGTGCAAGTTTAGGAAAATTACTCCTAAGATTCATATATGGCATCCTCAAGACCAATGTTGAGTGAAGGGTTGAATGTAAATAGGCCTCCGTGCTTTAATGGTGATCACTATGATTTCTGGAAAATTAAAATGATGATCTTCATAAAAGCACAAGATCTAAAAGTCTGGAAAACCATTGAAGAAGGTCCTTTTGTGCCTATGTTCACAAATGAAAATGGAAACGAACCAAAATCTATGAGTGCATGGAATGACGAAGAGAAAAAGAAAGTACAGTATGACCTAAAAGCCATGAGTTACCTAACCTCTGCCCTAGGTATGGATGAATTCTTTAGAGTCTCTTCATGCAAGTCAGCCAAAGAAATTTGGGATACTCTAGAAGCCACTCACGAGGGTACAGATGAAGTTAAGAGATCCAAATTAAACACTCTTTCGCAAGAACATGAGATGTTTAGGATGCTTCCTGGAGAAAAGATCCTTGACATGCAAAAATGATTTACTCATCTTATTAACCATCTGTCTGCTCTTGGCAAAAGTTATTCATGTGCAGATTTGAACTTAAAAGTGCTAAGATCATTAACTCGGATATGTCAATGATAAGTGCCCAATTTACACAAAATTGACATATCAAAATTGCACTTACCTGTTATGTTTTAAACGAATTATCTAATGAATTCCCTTTATTTTGTAGGATTTATAATATATTTTGAAGATGGATGCAAGGAGTTTTATCGAAGAATAATCCCATGAAGAAGGGAAGAAAAGGGCAGAATTGGAAAAGAGCTTAAAAAGAGGATTCTGGACGAAGGNAAGCTGTGTCAAGAATAGAGAAAGTGGTTAAAAAGGCTTTCGTCAGTCAACCGAAGGTGATGGCGATCTCAGAAAAGAAGAGCTTATCCAAGATGACTCTGGCAACACTATTTGAAAAACTACGAGAGCATGAGTTAGAATTGAACCATCTGGATCAACACGAACAACATGAGAAGAAACACAGGTCAATTTCCTTAAAAGGCCAAAATTGATTCTGATAAAGATGATTCTGAAGAAGATGATTATGAAAATATGAATCTCTTAGCAAAAAAATCTTGGAAAATTCTTCAAGAAAAAGGGTATGCGTTTTGGCCAAAATAAGAGATTCATAAAGAAGAACGATTCATCTTCTTTACAACTCTTCACATGCTTTGAATGTGCAAAGCCCGGGCACATCAAGTCAGATTGTCCAAACACTCAAAGAAAGAAGAATGGATTCAAAGAGAAATTGGACAACAAACACAAGAAGGGCAAGAAAGCATATGTGGGATGGGAAGATAACAACGTCAATTCTTCATCAGAATCTGAAGATGAAGAAGCACAAATTGCTTTGATGGCAACTGTAACATCCCGAATTTTCCCCTTATGGAAATTTCGCTTAAATCCTAATTTCACGTAATTAAAAGCACATTAGAGGCGATTATTGGGACTGGAAAAATTATTTAGAAAATTAATTGCTTCCAAATGCCAGTCAAATACTTGTTTCTCGATCTCGCGGAGTGCCGCAAGGTCCGTGCTAAATTTGGCCGAAAACCGGGATTTCGGAAGGCACTTAAGGTATCTGCGAAAATTACTAAATTATTCACGAATACCTTAACCTGACATACTCATATGACCAGGAAAAATTAGTATATCACGGCGGTATGTCTGGGATATTTTGGGGACAACCGTACCCGAACGATTAAGGACCCAAACGCAATCAAACATGATCAAAATTTATCATGTGGCCTTAGTTATAATTAGATGCATCCCCTGACATATAATAATGATAATAAAATATATAAAAATCATAGGAGCATCCTCCCTGACTAAAAAAAAATGAAATATATGTATAGAGTATATATGTATAACAGTGTATGTAATAGAATATATTATATATAATATAATAATATAATATAAAATAATATAATAATATAAATTAATTATATATATAGTCGTGACAGTGGCATTCGGCCACTGTAAACACACGGATATATACGTACATATATATATAGATTAATATAATATAATATATAATATATAATATAATATAATAATAATTGAAAGTATATGTATATATATTCACGTCCCAGGTGAAAGAAACAAAATATGTACATAGTAGATATAATATAGCAATATGATGATAATAGTTTAAGAAAATATCAAGCACCGTGCTTGCTTTTTGAAATGCCTATAAAGGCCCCCCCTGACGCTATCTCACTTAGTTTCTTTCTTTTTTCTTTGTTTCCTTCCCCCAAAAGTGTAGCTTCTCTATTCTTTGCTATGTTTTCTTTCTTTATTTTTCCCGTTCGTGCACATCGCGGAAGTGCTACCGGACTCCGGAAAAATAGGGTGAGCACACCCACTCGAAGAGGATATTTTTCTCTTCATTTCTACCGATTCAGAAACTCGTTTCGAGGTGGGTAACTCTAAGCCCATTGTCTATGTGGTTTATTTAATGATTAATTATATGCATTTTTGTGTATGTGAATGAAAAACTATTTTGTACAAATGATAGGAAATGAGTTAATGAGGTTAGATTTTGATGATTTTGAGGTTTTGAAACCATAACTGTATTGATTGGATTACTGTAGAAGCCAAGAATGTTATGCGGAGAAAACCCCTGAGAAAGTTACTCTCGGGGTGATTTTTTTACTGTAGCATTCGATTGAATTCCCACGGATTCGAATGAAAGAAGATTTTGGGTTTCAATCGAATACTTGAGGATTTCATTCGAATGAAAGACCACGGAGGATTTCAATCGAATACTTGAGGATTTCATTCGAATGAAAGACCGAGAAGGATTTCAGTCGATTGAATCCCTAAGGGATTCGATTGAAAGAAGCAATCGAATGCGAAAACCCTAGGTATTCGAATGCTTACTGAAAACTTATGATTTTAAAGGCGATATGGAACCCAACCTGCATATTTATGAATGTCTTTATGTAATTTAAGCATGTATCATGAGGAAAGGCCGTCGTAAGAGTTAGGATGACCTTAGATAATTAGAAGTTCACGTTAAAGTTTAATGAAGATCATAATGGAACCCTAGGAAAGAAAGAAGGATTAGGAAGGTCCCTACCCCCAGTTGGCACAAGAGACCATAGTTAAGGAGTCTAGTTATATGACTAGGAAATCCCCATTCTCTTGGCAAGGTCTTACAGACACGCCCCTCGTCAATTCAGCAAGATGAATTGGTCATGACCAACTCAGGTAGAGAGACCTGAATATGAAAGAAAGAGAACGGGCAAAGGCCTGAAAGAAAGAGAACAGGCAAAGGCCTGAAAGAAAGAGAACAGGAACAGTCCTGTAAGAAAGAAAGGGGGACCCCAAAATAAAGAACTAAGACTAAAGTAAAGAGAAACGAGTCCACGCCTGATCGCGCCAAAGGGCCGGTCCCTCGCCATCCCGGTAAGGAGGGTGGTGGTACTTATCATGATGATGAATTACCTCCTATGATCTTAACGTGGTTAGCTACCACTCCGGTTCAAGCGCTGCCGGGTCATCATGATAGGGAATAGAAGGAGGTTGTAACCGTGGCCACGGTTACATGGGCATGTCCTCGCCGCCTCCCAAGGACGTTTGGTTGTTCACGCGCTCACGACAACTCAGTTACCGTACCTACAACTTACAGGAGACCAGCACGTTCGCCCCCGCGAACTTTCTGGGAGAGAGTCCGGAGCAGGTACGTCGCAGGCTTCGAGGGCCAGGGTCATCGTCCATGCACCCCATCTGGATCGACGAGCCTCCAGGTAGCAGCACCCGCGATCCGATCCACGTTGACGGAGAGGATGGTCCTCCGCCGCTGAGGCCAGAGCCACAGCCGGTACCCAAGCCAGAGACAGACCCTGAGCCAGCTACACCTCTGGTTCGAGGACGAGGCATGCGCACTACCGCCCGCAAGAGTGTTCTCCCAGTGCGACCACGCAGGTTTGTGCCCAATGAGTTCACTGCCATGACGGATATCTCCAGCGAGGATGAGGTGGATCCCGCAGAGCGAGAGGAGGATTCTGATGAGTAGGGTGTCAGAACCTAGCCAGAGTTGCAGCCGTAGGAGTGTCGTACACGCAATGAGTAGTACTCATCCGTGAACATAGGTTTAGTTCGCAATGTGTGTGTTATTTGTGAGCCGTATGTGTATTTTCTTCGGGTACTCGCCGTACGCCAGGTATGTACTCGTGTTTCCTTTACTTTCTTTCATGATATACTTATGCGATGTATGATGCGTATGGCTCGATATTTTCTTAGTATGATTAAAAGAGGTTTCAAATTGGCCCGCTATTTTGTAAACCCTAATTTTAAACCAGGATATAGAATCATAATGGTTCGCAGCACCAGAAGAGCACCACCTAGCCGGGAAGTCTATGACTTAAGCATAGGCCGACTAGCTAGGGTGTTTCACATTTATTATGCTAACTGGCGCCAACCTGGATTGTGGCGTCGCCCTGACATGTCGGCGCCGCCCCTGCAAAAAGCTGCCGGCACATTTATTACACCGCATAAAATGATGACGCCGCTCAGCGAAAGACCGATATCGCTCAGCGATAATGCCTGTATCGCTCAGCGGTGGTACCTCAACCGCTGAGCGATGCCCTCAAACTTTGCCTATAAATAGAGGAAGTCGTGCCATTCATAAGATCATCTCTTCTTCCACCCATAGTTCATTCTTTTACATTTTCTTGTACTTCAAAGCTTAGGTTAGTTTAGCAACAAAGAGGAGGCCGGTGAAGGAGCCAGGAGATCGAAGAAGCTCGGCGGAGCCGCTGTCATGATAGCGTGATAACGTGTCATGGTAAGCGTCTAAACCTTGCCTCTGAGATTCTCTTGTAAGATGGATTCATAATCCTCTTGTTGTTGGGATTTTGATGAGTATTGTAGTATGATTGTATCCATGTAACTTTTTGCATATGAATTATTTAGTTTCTATGATTTGCTTGAATGATTTTATACTTAATGCTAGCTTTTATTTAGTGTTTTGATTCGTGATTTGGGATTTACTTGCAT
Organism: Nissolia schottii; assembly: GCA_003254905.1. NCBI lineage: Eukaryota > Viridiplantae > Streptophyta > Magnoliopsida > Fabales > Fabaceae > Nissolia > Nissolia schottii. The sequence continues at coordinate 10,686 of QANU01003539.1, forward strand.
GAACAAAAGTTATGCTAATTAAGTCATAACCAAGTTAAGATTAATTTTGCTATGCTTAACTAGATTCTAGGCTTGAAAGTTGTGAACGAAAGTTACAATCATTAGAGTCTGACCTAAATCAATTCATCTATTCTTCTTGCCGCAACTGGAATGAAGATTAGCCGTTTTAACATCTGGAATAACGCCGACGTACTTTGTTAAGCCTGTGTGTGAGAGCGACAGTTTAACGAAGGAAACCTATGATCTTTTCATGTGCGAAAACGATGAACAAGTTAAGAACTGGTGGCGGGCAATCAATGAAATGATAACTCTGTGTAATAAGTAAATGGATGCATGAGACTATGATATGATTCAATTCCCAGCAAGCTCTGGATCTACCTCTGATTTGTTGCATCTTTATTTTCATGTCATTTATTTCTTTAGTTTATTTAAATATCAATTCAAATTACAAATCCTCCACCTTATTGTTTAATTCACTTAACTCAAGAACGGTATTTTTGCAACTCCCTGTGGATACGACTATACCCGACTATACTGCAATTGGATCCCTTGTGGATCTGAAAGCCTTAAAGAAGGATATATTATTTTTAACGACAGAGAGTTTCAAGTTAAGCTGTCAACAAAAATTGACATGCTATTGGCTTTCATCAAATTTGGCGCCGTTGCCGGGGAGTTGCGTCAAAATTACATTGCTTGAGTTTTTTCAAGTTAAGCAATTGTGAATATTTGTAAAATATTGTATAGTTCTTATTTCTTATTTTGCTATTTTATGAACCATCTTGTTCTAATCTTATTGGCTAGTGTAAAGTTTTCTTAGCTCTTGCGAGGTAAAGCTTCAAAAGATCAACTTTTATTTGACCCTGAAATTGAAGCCACTACTCGAAAACTCAACAGTAAAAAGAAAAATAAACAACTAGCTGAACAAAGACAGGAACAAGAAGGCACTTCTTCATCTTCAGAAAGCACCCAACCAGAAACGATGGCTGACAACACGGGAGCTGGTACCAATACAAGAGCCAGTGACAACAGGGGTTTTGTCAACTTTACCCCTAGAAACATTATCAGAACGAGCAGAACCACTGGAGCTCAACGAACACCTCAGATGCAACCTGGTCTGGTACAACTAATATATGCTAACCCATTTGTAGGTTTGGATCATGAGGATCCTTATGCTCATTTAACCAAGTTCTACGAACTCTATGGGACTATAGGAATGTCGGAAGCAGAAGAAGAATATATCTTTTTGAGGATGTTTCCCCTGACGCTGATCGGAAAAGCCAAAGAGTGGTTGCTAGATCAACCACAACATATCTTGTCTAACTGGGATCAATTAGAGGAGAAGTTTTGTGCAAGGTATTTTTCTCAATCCAAATATATGGATTTAAAAACTACAATTTCTACTTTTGTGCAGGGACCAGGAGAAAGCCTTTGTGAGGCTTGGGAAAGGTATAAATCCATGCTGAGGAAATGCCCCAATCATGGGTTCAATGCACGAACACAAATCCACATATTCAGAAACGGACTCCAACAACAGCACAAACTTATGCTTGATGCTGCAGCTGGTGGATGTAACACCCCTGCTAACTGCCCACTTCCATGGTAGTAAGCAATAGTCACAGGGTTGTTAACCGTTGTGTCGGGTTACCTTCAGCCCGTACTTTTACCTTTGCAAATATCTTATACGCGAAAATATGGACCATTTTGAAAATCGTTTCTATGCTATATCAATTTATAAGCTAGGAGCCGTGCGTGATTAACAGACTATATAACAACAGTCGCTAATAACCGCAGTAGAATATATAGATATAATTACAACCAAGGTCCCAAAGCCTAATGACACATAGCCATAGTAATAAATATTTACACAACATGTACAAAAGGCATAGAAACATAATACAAAACATTTATCGCCTTAACGTGATCATATTCACTTTGCTCCTGCTTCGATCTACAGTTCCTGGTCGTCTACCATATGTCCCTTGGGTCGATCTCCTCGCTGTGCCCACCTAGATCAATAACCGAGTGGGGGTGAGAACTCTTGGTCCTCAGTGGGGTTCCCTAGCGCTATCTATTGTTCATTTTCTTGGTTATCCTCCAGGCCGTTCAGGAGATCTCTAAGTGATCATGCATACTAAATTCCTACTGATTATTATCTTTGCCTAGGATCCTGAACAGCTTTATCTAAGTTACTAGGTGATCAGTGGATCTAATCTTTCTTATCTAGGTTCTCGCGCTTTCTATTCTTGACCGTCGTAACATAACTACATATACATGTATGCAGACATCGAGGTCGCGTCTTGTAACATCCCGAATTTTTCCCTTATGGAAATTTTCACTTAAATCCTAATTTCGCTTAATTAAAAGCACCTTAGAGGCGATTATTTGGACTGGGAAAATTATTTAGAAAATTAATTGCTTTCAAATGTCAGTCAAATAATTGTTTCTTGATCTCGCGGAGTGCCGCAAGGTCTGTGTTAAATTTTGCCGAAATCCGGGATTCCGATAGGCACCTAAGGTATCTGTGAAAATTGCCCCGAGTAATTTATTCACGAATACCTTAACCTGACATACTCATATGATCAGGAAAAATTAGTAGATCATAGCGATATGTCCAGAATATTTTTGGGACAACCGTACACGAACGATTAGGGACCCAAACGCGATTAAACATGATCAAAATTGATCATGTGACCTTAATCATAATTAGGTGCACCCCTGACAGACAATAATATTATTATAATAATAATAAATATAATAGATACATATATATAGGTGTCCCCTGGGACTAAAGACAAATATATATAATAATAAAATGTATATATATATATATTATATATTACGCCCCTGGGCGTACATTCCCTTTCCCCCTGAAACAGAA
>QANU01003560.1:0-19531 GCA_003254905.1 Nissolia schottii
GGCTAGGTTTTCCAATTTTTCTCCCTATTTTCAGTTTTAGAGGGGTATTTATAGGCCAAGGCCAAAATTTCACTTTCCCATTTTGCCCTTAGGTCAAAATTACCAAAATGCCCTTATTTTGTCTTTATGTGAAATGTCACTTTCATGAGTCATCTAATGACTCACCATGCTTTGACTCCTTTGAACCCACTTGGGCTGCCTCCTAGCCGTGCATGGAGTTGTATCTTGGCTGATTTGTGGCCAAAATTTTATGGGCCCCGGCAGATCAATTTTGATCAGGCTTTTGGCACTTCCGGTCCCGGTACTTCGCGTACGGTTGTTCTAAAAATATTTTGATCACAACTTTGTGATCTCCTAATTTTTCCTAAGTAATATTCTAGGGTCACTTAGGTATTTATAAATTCTCATCTGTAGCCGTACCTTTTACGGGTACTTTAGACACGTAGTTGTGTTTAGACGGCAGAAAGGGTTAGTTCTGGTGTCTGCAGAATTTTAAGAAAACGAACACAAATATTTCTACAGACATTTTAACCTAAAAGGTCATATTTCTAATGGTTTATCCTTCACTAGAAATTCCTAGGCATTTATCTAGCGATATTTTCACTAAGGAAGAAGCGGGATATTACACCATTCACCCATCACTTCCCCTATTATCGGATATACACTCACCATTCACGCCTCTCTGCATCATTACTTTTACCCAATCCATAGCGACTTTCAAATGTTGCCTCACTAAGCAATTCAATTTCTCCGTGAAAAAGCAAAAAAATAAAATAAAAAATCATTCAATTCCATTCAATTGTAAAATTTCCAATAAATAAAGATACTCATTTCCATTTAAAAAAAATTACTTTCTTTCTCTTATTCTAAATACCACCTCTCATTCCACTACAATGTCTTCCCATCAACACATAAATTTCAGATTGGCGTGCCTGAAACCCCACTAGTCATCCACAATTGGTCATTAGGAAAACAAAAGGTAATTGACATTTACCATTGGACTAAACAAAAATGAATTTGATTTATTCGCGTTGCTTCTAAAAATTGTCGTTACAGGTTTCTGAATGATATGGATTATTACGGGGGTTTCCGGCAAGAGGATTTGAGCCAACTGTTCGAAGGGATTCGGTCCAATTACAAAGCGTGGTGTTCAGGGTTTGCACCCCTGGTGGTGGGTGGCGACATGGACTCGGTAGTTGTGCAGGAATTCAGCAGGACCTTATTCAACATGAGACCAGACATAGCACTAAGCTTGGCCCACACCATATTCCAATTTGACATGAGGGAGATCCTAGGCCAAGTCACCGTGCCCTGCCACATCATACAGAGCACGAGGGACTTGGCCGTGCCCATCATTGTTGCTGAGTACATGCAACAACGACTTGGTGGAAAGTCCATCGTTGAAGTCATGCCCACAGAGGGCCATTTGCCGCAGTTGAGCTCGCCGGACATCGTGGTTCCGGTGTTGCTCAACCATGTCCGGCACGATATATAGCAAAAGGAAAATGATGATTGCCTCAAAAGTAACTTAGGTACATGAGAGATTCTTAGGTTCACTTAAAGAAAAAAAAATTATTTTGCTATAATATTTCCACTCTGTGTGAGAGACATGGGTGGCATAATCACTCATGTATCAAACAGTGAATGAATTATAACAATAAATTTCTCTTATTGTAAGAACAAACTAAGAATTTTTGAGTGTGTGGTATTTAATTTTGGTATGTGTATCTTTTTTAAGAAGTTGGCCAAGTTTATCATTTCATTTATATATCTAATTGAATGAGTAAGGTTAATATCCTTTTAACTCATCTTTTTAACTTTTAAATAAAGTAAAAAGTAGATATATTAATATATTAAAATAGTAAAAAAATAATCCATTCTTATTTTATTTAGTTGATTTTGAGAAAGAGTTAAAAGAATATAATATTACTCGTAATTGAAATACTGTCGATTAAATTATTGATTAATAATGTGTATTGGTTGATTAGTAGGTTGTCAGTCTATCAATCAATTAATAATGTATGTTACCAATTAATTATTTTATCAACATTAATTAATGTATAAATTTGGTACTATAAATAAGTTGTGAAGGAAATATTTTCTAATTGATATATATATATATATATATATATATATATATATATATATAATGAAAATGCTTCATGTACACCTAATATCCATACACCCATATATACACCTCCTATTTATATGGTATCAATCACATTTAATACGGATTATATTATATGTTATCAATGCCACTCCCACGCGAATTTTGCTCAACGTAGTCAGTGTCATTACGCAACAGAATATGAAATTTGAGATCCAATGCACAGAACCAAAATCGCGAGCTCGTTTCAACCAATAGCAGCATGAAAATCGAAAGAACCCACACAATCTAACGTTGATAATCATAATCACAATTTGTTGTTGATCGAAAATGCCACTGAAAGAAACTGTGGCAATTGTTCTGCCTTTTTTATGTTGATTTCGATGGACAGTGTTCTTCCTTACGTTTCTGTGAAATTCTAGTGTTCTGAAGCTTTATATGATCTAATGCACATTCATCGATGACGAATATCACAGAAAATTGATTGCACAAACTTTAAATGGACATATGCACAAACATTAGATGGGCATGTACACAAACATTATCAACAAGTCATAGGTTCTGTCTTTTTGGGGGAAGAGGATGTGCATTTTGCCACATTCTCAACCTTTCAACAATTAATGCATAAACAAATATTATTATTTTGACACAAACTTTTTATATATTCTCATGAATAAACACTACTTGATATGTTGTTCATAATGTATTATAAAGATTCTGATGTATTATAAAGTGCACAAACTTTAAACAGGCATACACACAAACATTATATGATATTGTGCACAAACATTGTCCACAGGCTACAGTCCCTGTTGCTTATGTGTTGTGCATAATGTATTATAAAGATTTCTTAACCTTTCAACACTTAATGCATAAACAATATAAATATTTTGACACAAAAATTTTATATATTCTCATCAATAAACACTACTTGATGTGTTGTGCATAATGTATTACAAAGATTCTGATGTATTATAAAGTGTACAAACTTTAAACGGGCATATGCACAAACATTATATGATATTGTGCACAAATATTGTCCACAGGCCTCAGTCCCTGTTGTTTATGTGTTGTGCATAATGTATTATAAAGATTCCTCAACCTTTCAACAATTAATGCATAAACAATATAAATATTTTGACACAAACTTTTTATATATTCTCATGAATAAACACTACTTGATGTGTTTTGCATAATGTATTATAAAGATCGGATGCATTATAAAGCATACAAACTTTAAACGGGCATATGCACAAACATTGTCCTATATTGTATGTACAGGGGGGTAGTGTTTTTTTTAGTGGAGGATTTAGCATAGTTGGCTGCACAAACTTTATACCCCCTATAGCACAAACATTAGGGTCACTATAACACAAACTTTGTATATACTGATGTGAAATCACGATGTATCAAAACAAAAGAATGAAACAAGGATTACTTTGCAGGATCTTTCATGGACATTTTACACAAATTGAATGGACAAATTCTATAGCAATTAGTTTAGATAAACCAAGTTGCATAAACCTTAAACACTAAACCGAAAACCATAACTGGTCTGCACATCTTTTCCATGAACAGATTCATCTCATCATTATTGTAGGTTACATCAATTTCAGTATGTGCTTCTTCCATAACAACTACACTATGTGCTTCTCCCAGAACCTTCTTGTTGGTGTGGAAGTCGAGTGTCATGCGGGAGTAGTACACCAATAGTGTTTGACCAGACGATGGACAAACTTTATACGACACCATGCACAAACTTTGAACTCGTGTTGGATTATGTGAAGCATACTTGCAGGCGCGACTAGCAATAGATGCCCCTTTGAGTGGTTGTGGAGGAGACATTTTCTATAGCAATGAACAATTAACATCACCAATTTAATTCAAAAGCTTTTACTAACACTTATATACATTATAATGCATAAACTTTACATATATGCATATTACTTAATGTATAGTAAAATAATAGTGCAGAATATGATGTCTGATTAGGGTGCACAAATATTATATGACATTTTTGCACAAACATTAGATGACGTTGTCCACAAACATTAAGTACCGTTTACAACACTGATGTAGTTCACAACGTTTTACACAATGCTTTGTGTTTCCACTAAACTCATTCACACTTACATTCATTAACAAATTTAATTTAAAAGCATAAAAGGTGAACTCAGCTTCGATGCACTTACCAGCGTTTGTTTTCTTTGTGATTGCTGCTACATATTTGTGCAGTGAGCACGATGTATTTGCTAAAGAGAGACGAGAGTGAAGAAAGATCGACGAGAGCTGATGAGAAGGATGAGAGATCGAAGAGCGGGACGAGACTTTATTGTGGTGCAATCCTTATTTCTGAGGCAAGGAAGAGGAAGTTCGCTAGTGAGTGAGAGTGGGAGAGAGAGGTTAGCGGGTGGTTATTTTTGGGGGCCCTGTGTATTCTAATATGGGTGTATGTATGGTGTATGGTTTTAGGGTGTACATGTAGCAGAGCTCTATATATAATTGTAATACTATGCATTTTGATGTAATTAAATTATTTTATATGTAAGATTATTTTAGGTAATGAGTGAGAGAGCCAATTATTTTTATTATGGTGATAAAATTTGATAAGGTGACAGTGTACATTTTTTTTATATTGTCAGTGCATAACAAGCAAACACACACAATCTCTCTCTATATATACAAATACACGTGTGTTGTGATTAAGTTACACCTATACATCTTTTAGTCATTATTACAACATTTGATAAATTTTTATTCATGTAATATTTTTTTAAAAAAATCCACCATTAGATTAAAAGTTCATATCTCGTAGATTATGTCTATAAAATTTTACATTAATTTAATATTTTTTGATATATTTTTTACACATATACATCAAAATTGATATAATGCATATGTTGAAAATGTTTGAAAATAAGATCTATTTAATCATGTCTTTATTGATGTAGCAAGTTTTCGAAATTTTACACAAATGATTTATATGACAATTAGTTGTAATTCAACGATTGAATCAATATATTTTTTTTTTATAAAAAGTTATTTAGTAGTGTAACTATGTCTAAAATTACACTAGTTTGACCCCCTCTTTTATATATATAGATAAATAGATAGATAGAAAAGCTAACAAGTGTTATAAGATATTTGTTAAAACAATAAATGATTTGAGTTAGTGAAACACTTGGCAAAATCATAGACACTAAGGCATTAGTCCCTTTAAATTTTGTAGAGTATTATAAAAAGTCTATGTCATGATTATGTCTTAAAGGGAATCATATCATCAAAAAAAGAGAATGAATTGATAGGCTAAGAAGAAAAACAAATTCTTGTGTGTGGATATAATTCAAATATCAATTTTAGTTTAATTTATGAAAGGTAAAGTTCACGCATAAAAAAAACTAGCAGTCACTAGCCACATCTCTCCTAATCAGGATAAAAAAAAAAACCTTGGGTTATTATTTAATTTTACCTTCTCTTAAACTTCCATCCCCACCCCCCACCCCTCTTAACTTTAGAAGGTAAAGTAAGAAAATGAAGGGTTTGAGAGGTTTTATTTACTAAAATTATTTTTATTTTTTACTTTTTATCTTTACAAATACAGTGTGTGTGTATATATATATTATGGACTAAACTTAGTCTTGACTAGTTGACTTAGACTATTGGTAACCGAGATATGTAAGGATACACGACATGACATGCCATCTTATCCCTTATCACATCTCGAGTTAGCTAATCGAGTTTACATTATCTTGGGTTCTTCCGGCTGAGGAATGGTAATTGCTACATAATAATAATGGCTAGGAATATCTGCCACTTTCATACTTCAAGAAGCACTATGAAGGCTTTAAATGACCCGTTTGAGCCTAATTAGAAGTTGTTACACAGGTGTTAAAAGCTACTCAACACCTATAACCGACCACCAACATGATAAGACTATATAAGGGAAGACACTGCTCATGATAAGGTACGTGTTTAATACAATCTATAATACATATAAGAAATATACTAACTTGAGTGTCGGAGTGTTTTTTGCAGGTACCACCGCTGTCACTCAAGTCAACTTTTCCAACCCTTGAAGCCGAGTTCATCTCTCCAAGTTCTTGAGTCATACACTCAAGGTCCGAGTTATAGAGCCATCTCAGAAACTTCTGTAACATTGGCACCGTCTGTGGGGACGATAAGCTATTTTGCAAAGGTAGTTGGATTATGTCCCTGTTTTTCATTCAAATTTTATCAAGGAAGATGATGAATTCAACTTTTCATTGATCAACGATCTAGGGCAGTTAGAGACACACTCCACCTGACGGGTTGACTACCACGGATTTGGGAACAAATCTTGGAAGGACTCCACCTAAGCGTCCTAATCAAAGGCCTCGAGATCCAACACGTTTTGATCATATGCAACAGTGAGTGAACCCGATGCACGCAAGGGAGGCCCTGCAAGATCTACGTGATTTGGTGAGAACAACAACAAACGATTGACATGCTTGAGTCAATCATGCATGGAAGTTCATATTAAACAATGCCAGGGGTGAGGAGTCATCAGCACAATTCACCATGGAGGCACAATACCAACCTCCGACATCACCGTAACCGACAAAGGCGAGAACGGGGTATCCTTCAACCATCCAAGGAACGGATCTTCGTTAATGCACGCACTGATACCATCCCATGTTGGGTTCCAACCCCTTTCATGAATACAGGTTATTATGATCATAATGATGATGGGCATGTTTTGTAACGTCTTTGATTATGAACGTACCTTTCTTCCAAGGTCATATGATCTTCTATTAAGTGGACTTATATAGAGTATCTCGAATATGTTGATAGTGGCCCACGATAGTAGCCTTTAATATAGATGTGATATATTTTGAGCTTTAGCCCGTAACACTCCTGGCTTCCATGTACCATCACGATGCTCCATTCTTCACTCTCAGAGCATAACCAGGAATGAGGATGGCAATGACTGGATATCAACAACAATAAAGAAGCAGGACTTAGCATTGGCGACTCAACAACGACTAAGATAAAGAAGGACCTAGCGATGGAACCCTCCCTTGTCATTGATGCTTCGCCGATCTTCATTCTCTTTCCTCTTCACCGTTTAGATCTAGTACTTAATTTGCCACTCGTCGGCTTGCCATTTTCTAGGTTTGAGAAACTCTATATCTAAAGTAGATATGAGTCTTCGAGGCAGATCTAAGTTGCAGTAATGAGGGATGGAGTTGTTGAGCTAGTCATCAGAGAAGGAGGACGAGGAAGAATGGAAGAGTTGAAAGGGTCCTCGAAAAAGTCGAGGGTAGTGGTGCACTGAAAAGGAAGGTGAGGAAGGGTAGAGAGAAAGGGCCAAAATGTCATTGTGATGAATTTTTATTATTAAAAAGTAATCACCATCAAATTGGTCACTAACTAGACTTGGTCCAATAGAAGTCTTCCCCGTATGTTTTAAATAGAGAATGAGAGTGTAATTAATGCATCTTAAAAAAATGTATTTTAATCTAAAGGTTAATGGTTCATATTTTTAGAACATACATTTTAAATACATTTCAATAACACAATTATTTCTCCCCTTCATGGCCCGTAACTATCCTGCCATCTTTCCTTGACAGATCAACTTTTTGTCCTTACGATCAGTCCACGAGCCATCCAGCGAACAAGAATCCGTCGGGACCTATTCCATCCACCTACACCCCGTTATCCAGTAAATGAAATTGTCCTACTTGTTGTCCCAGATTCAGTTGAGCTTTTTAAAGCCTATTTGTCTTTACGTCTGGTGACCACTGACCATCAAAAAGAATTAATTTAAATGCTTCTTGCTCTCTCTCTCTCTCTCTCTCTCTCTCCCTTGCCGTCATATCATTGCCTTCCTAAGTCTAAATATGGCCGCGGGGCCCGAAACTCAGCAAGCCTGAAAGTGACGCTCTCAGCACCGCGCCGAACAGGAGGAGGGAAAAGGAGAAATTCTAAGAAATCAACGAAGAAAACCAACCAAAAAAACTATGGGGATAGTGGAAGAAGCTCATAACGTGAAGGTTGTGGGATCGGGCACGCGGTCCATAGTTCTGGCTCACGGGTTCGGCACCGACCAATCCGTCTGGAAACACCTCGTGCCTCACCTCCTCGACGAGTTCCGCGTCGTACTGTACGACAACATGGGAGCTGGCACCACCAACCCCGAATACTTCGACTTCGACCGCTACTCAACCTTGGAAGGCTATTCCCACGACCTACTAGCAATCCTAGAAGAGCTTCGCGTCGGTTCCTGCATCTTTGTTGGTCACTCCGTCTCCGCTATGGTTGGCACTATTGCCTCTATCTCTCGCCCCGATCTTTTCGCCAAAGTCATCATGATCTCCGCTTCCCCTAGGTACGTAACAACATCGATCCCATAACTGATTAATTCGTATTTTAAGCTAATTAGTTATTCATTAATAACAACGACTAATTAGTTTGCTGTTGAATCTGCAACCTAATAGTAGTTCTTCTATCTCAGTCCTTGAAGTCCAAGATTCCCTCCCATCTCCTCCCTCTCCTCCTTCCCAGCCCTGACTTAGTTAAAAAAAAAAAAACAATGAGTTAGTTTGACTTTTATTAACAGAATAACTGAATAAGAGTGGATTATGATGTGTATTGTATGACTTGGTCTTATTCTTTTACTTTTGGGTAATAAGGTATTTGAACGACGCGGATTACTTTGGAGGGTTCGAACAGGAAGATCTGGACCAATTGTTCGACGCTATGGGATCCAATTACAAAGCGTGGTGCTCGGGTTTCGCTCCAATGGCTGTTGGCGGGGACATGGAGTCGGTGGCGGTTCAGGAATTCAGCAGAACCTTGTTCAACTTGAGGCCAGACATAGCGCTGAGCGTGTTGCGGACCATTTTCCAGAGCGACATGAGGCAAATCCTGAGCCTCGTAACCGTTCCGTGCCACATCATACAAAGCATGAAGGACTTGGCGGTTCCCGTTGTTGTGGCTGAGTACCTTCACCAACACCTTGGCAGCGATTCCATCGTGGAGGTCATGTCTTCCGAGGGCCATTTGCCGCAGCTAAGCTCGCCGGATATTGTGGTTCCAGTGCTGCTCAAGCACATTCGCCATGATATTGCGGCGGCTTGACTTGAACTGTGAAATGAAAATTAATGGCGGTGGCTTGGTAGCTATACTAGCTACCTGCTGGACAACTTTATGTATAGTCATGTGTGGATATGATTTTTTTCAGAGTTATGGATTTTAGCAAGGAATTGAGATACTCTATAAATAAGATCTTAAAAAGAAAAGTGAAGCTATATATTCTTGCATTAATGAAGACAACACCCGTCACTTTTTTCTTTAGATTAAGAATTTTAATATCGAGATATGTTACGGAATAAATTTGGTCTTGACTTAGGTATTGTATAGCTGAGATGAGTGAAGACATAAGACTTCTACAACTCGTTTCACCCTCACCTCATCTCGGATCGATCGATGGAACTTACCTCATCTCGGTACGGCCGACTGAAAAATTGTAACTGTTAACAGTAATGATGTTTATAAATACTCGTTAGAATATTTATGTGTAACGGTTTTATGCATTATGAGCATTGCTGAAGGCTTCAATCAGCTCAATTAAGTCTCATCCTGGCCGTTACAAAAGCATATTAAAAGTTATCCAACAGGCAATTCAACCATAGCCATGGCAAGCTATATAAGTGAAAGCAACGCTTATGCTCAAGTATAATTAATCTATCTCAATTACACTAAACACCTAAGAAATTCACTTACTTGGGCGTCAAATTGTCTTTTGCAGGTACTGTCACTGCTGCTCAAGCTAAACACCATCATTACTCTTGGCTACAACAGTGTGCTCATCATCTCATCAATTCTTGAGCTTCGCTCAAGGTTCGAGTTACAGACCTATCTCAGATACTTCTGTAACATTCGCGCCATCTGTGGGAACAATAAGCTATTCCAAGGATAGTTGATATGATTCCCTATCTTTTTAAATTTTATCAAACGAGATGATGAATTCAACCACTCATCGTTCCAAGTTTCAAGGTAGTTGATGTCCTACTCTGCCTGATGGACTGACTGCTATGGATTCTGGAACAAATCTTGAGAGGGCCCCATCTAGGCAACCTGATCAGAGACCCTGGGTTCTGACACGTCTTACTGTTACAAACAAACAACAGGGAGTGGACCCAACTCAAGCAATGGAAGTTCTCTAAGATCTACACGACTTGTTTAGGGAACAACAACAAAGGATCAAAATACTTGAATTGGGAAGGCATGGAAGTTCGTATCAATCCATGGAAAACATGTGAGTCCTGGACAACATTCACGTTTGCAGCAAGGTACTGATCTCTGACATCACCTTAACTGACAAAGGCAAGTGCCAGTTAGTATTCAACAACCCATGTCGAGGTTGGAAGTAGGAAGAACGAAGGAATTTAGAGGAGAACCTTGTTCCTTATTACCTCCACTTCCACCAATCTAGCGTGGAGTTTCAATGGAATCTCAGGGTTCATCGGAACCTCTGGAAGGGATCAAAAGAAATAGAGAGGGTGAGAATGAGGTAATTAGGAACGAGTTGAAAACAATAGTCCTTTTTTTGACTTTGTGTTTCAAGTCCCATTTACCACCAAATTTTGAAACTCCACGAATGGATCAACTTTATAATGGAACTACCGATCCTCAAGCCCATCTGTTTGCTGTCAAATATAAGACCTATTTGCTAGGAATGTCGGATCCCATCAAATTTCGGGCTTTTCCATCATCATTAATAGAGCCGATAGAAAGGTGGTTTTCTTCTTTGCCTATAAATCTATAAATTGTTCTGATGACATTGTTGAAAGATTTTTTGGCAGGTTTACAACTAGCAAGCAGACACCTCAGACATCCTTTAAGTTGTCATCCATATGACAAAACGAGGGTGAATTTCTTCATGCATATCTGGATAGGTTCAACAAGGAGGGTTAGTAGATTGATGAGTTGGATGATGTAGAAGCAAAATTGATTTTAAGAAAAGATTTTTGGCCGGGAGAATTTGCCAGATCTCTCACGAGGAACCCCCCAAAGTCGGTACAGGAGTTGATTCCAAGAGCTGAGGAGTACATTTGAAACACCCTAGCTAGATGGCTCATGCTTAAGTCATAAACCACACTGGCCAGATGGTTGTCTTTTGGGGTGCGAACTCTTCCTTGTTTACTTGTATCTTTAAAATAGTGATTTACTAAAATAGGGCCGATTTAAAACTTGTTGTGCAACTATTGGTATTAGGAAATTAGAAGCCATGCGTGTAAGTAATCGTCTACACTTCCAAGAGGCATGATGTATAATATTAGAATTTAGCATACTAGGTTACAAGATAACATCCAATAGCATTGTAACACATACTTCGGCCATTAGTGCAAACAGAAAATGGGCAAGTCCACATCCACCCTATCTACACAACGACTAACTTCACTTGTTCCATTACCGAGTCAAATTGGCTCTGCATGGCCTCTTCAACCTGGTCCAAGAATCCGAGATATTTGTTCTCGACAGCCTTTGTCTCGTCTACTGCGACGTCCTATCTTTTTCCACCATGTGCAACTTAGCTTCAGAATACTTCAAGTTTTCTTGTGAATCCTTAAAAGCTTTCTTCAACTCGGTTATCTCTTTTTCATAATTCTTCTTTGAGGATTCGACTTCAAGAGAAAGAGTATTGAGGCGGGTCTCCAAAGATTATGTGTCTTCATAAATTTTTTGAAGTATCAAGGTGTTGCGCAGTGTGGAGCGACACCCACCAGCATCATGTCAGCATGACTCTTGTCTTCGAGATAGGCTCGATCTTGAGAAGAAAAGAACGATCTCACAATTTGAGATGGCTCTACATCCCATCCAAAAATGAATTATGGCTCTGATGGCTTGGTCCTGGATGTAGGGGAATATGGCACATCTACCATATCATCAACATGCTTCTTTCTTTTTAGAGTCTTTCTTGGAAAGAGCTACTCACTTGTGGAGTGGGGCAGAAGGTCTAGACAAGCTTAGCATCTTCCTAGGACTGACAGAAGCTACTTTCAATGCTTTGATGTCAGCAAAACTGGTAATTTTGTTGGCCATGTAAGCTGAAATAAGATGAAGAAGACAGGTTATCAGCATAAGTCTAGCAGCATATCAAAATATTTAAAGTAAAGCAAGGTAAACAAGTCAAGCAAGTCTACAGATATAGGCCTTTTTCTTTTTAGGTTAAAACTAAACACTTGGTAAAAAAAATAAGCCTTTATGGAAAACGTCAACAAGGCCTTTCGCAAAAGCTTTTTCCCAATCCGACATCTCATGATCTGGGTCTGGACAAAAGCAATTCCTATTCCAACAAAAAGAAAAGTAAGGTATGCCATGTACGTCAAAGAAATATGGGTGAACCCCTTCACCTAGATACACGTTGATCCATTGAATTTTGAAGGAGTTATGGAATAAGCTTTCGATTAATTTGAAGGAGGACATGTCTTTCCTTCCGTTGAGAGAAATCCAACCTTCTTTCCCACTCCCATATTTGTAGAAATGAAATAAACTGAAGAAAACATTTAAAGTCGGGGGAAGCCCGAGATGTTCACATATAGCTTCGATAGAATGAAGGCTGAGCTATTCGGGTGGATTTGAGAAGGAGTTATCCCGGTAACCTTGAGAAATGATAACTTGAAATCACTAAAAGGATGTTTCAAGCCTATAAGGTTGAATAATGACTCATACTTGTACATGAAAGGAATATCTCCTTCATTGCACGAGAAACAGATTTGTTCATTTGGAGATGTTGGCATAGTAATAAACTCATCGGTAAAATTTTTTTCTCAACTCACCCCTCTAAGCAAGTCAAAATAGTTCACGTGCTCTTCCTTCATATCAGTAAGCATAATTAGAAATTCCTTCTTTACCCAGTCATATTTCTCCACGTCTTCAGCACGGTATAACCGTCAGAGCCTTGAAGGGATAGCTTTGCCCATAGATACCTAAACACAACAAAAAAAAGGGGGACCAAACCCTAAGGGCGTGAAGACTGAGATATTAACAATGTTGAAATGAGAAGTTAATAAAATGGAAACAAACCCTATGGTTCCCCCATATTATAAACTAGGGTATAAATTCCTATCCAAATCTCAAATACTACCCAAATCCCAAATATGACCGAGATGAAAAAGCCAAGCTTCATACACTAGATTCATAAGCCAATATCCCAAAAGAGATAACAAAATTCCTTTTTTTATTTCTTTCCAATTTTCTACCTACAAACCAAGAAATCCTAGCACTACCAATCATTCAAAAAGGAAAAACCATAAAATGTTTCATACAACACACAAAATTTCTACATTTCCATATCGTTACAAAAACCTATTGAAGCATATAGCAAGTTCATGGCAATCAGAGCATCACATTCAAAATGGCAAAATCAAAGTTGTAATGAGAACAAGAAGGAGTTAGTACTTATAGATGATAGAGAAGAAACGATGAAATCAAGTGATGGAAACTAAAAATGGCTTCAAAATTCTCTTTGAGGATTGATGAGGCAAGTACAAAGATGAATTCCACAAAAAAGGGAGAAGGACAATTTTTTGAAGAAGGGGAATATGAAAAAAAGTAAGAACAGGAGTAGTGGTTATGAAAATAATGAGGAAGTTTTAAAACTTCCTCAAAAAATTGTCGCAGAATATGAAGAGGTAGAAGGGTAAAATGGTAAAAGGCTTCAACTATTAAAGGGGTGTGATGGACAAAACATAGGCCTGTTGTACTTGCCATTGTCACGTCAAAGTTATATTTCCCATAAAAGTCTTTATGAGAACAGGCATGACAAACATGTCAGAATCATTCGCCTCTTTATGACATATGGTATTTTGATGTTATGATCAATTGTACTTAAGACAATTCGACATGTGACTTAATGTCACATATCGATTTGGGGGGCTTACATTACAGACTAAATCTGATCCTGACTTAGGTATTGTATAGCCGAGATGAGTGAAGATATAAGAATTCTACAAGTTGGTTCACCCTCACCTTATCTCGGGTCGACCAATCGAACTTACGTCGTCTCGAAACGGCCGACTGGAGAACCATAATTGTTAACAGTAATGGTGTTTATAAATATTTTTCGGCATATTTGTGTACTATGAGCATTGCTTAATATTTTAATAAGCTCAATTACGCCTCATCCATGCCGTTACAAAAGCATATTAAAGGCTATACAACAGTCAAAACGGTCATAACCATGACAGACTATATAAGAGAAAGCAACGCTTATGCTCAGGTACGATCAATCTATCTCGATTACACTTAACACCTAAAAAATTCACTTACTTAAGTGTCGAAGTGTCTTTTGCAGGGACCATCACCGTTACTCAAGCTAATCACCATCATCACTCTTGGCTACAACAGTGTGCTCATCATCTCAACAGTTCATGAGCTTTGCTCAAGGTCCAAGTTACAGACCTATCTCAAATACTCCTATAACAAGAATCTAAATTTCTCAACATTACTTAAAATTGAATGTAATTTTATATGCAGTTTAAAACACTTTCTTCAATCATTTTTATCTTTATCTGTGACTTTGGTGCATTCAAGAATTAAGTATCGATACACAATATAAAGAAAAAGGGACGGAAAGAGTATTTAGAATAATCCTTTATAATTTTCTAAAAATTTCTCCTCCTTGGCTGCTCCATTTTGTTAGCTTTTTATAGGAAAAAATAAATTGAAAAATGAAAATGAAAGCGAATCGGTATCCGCTGTGTCGGTTTCGTAAACGACCAAGGGAAATGGGCGCGCATGTTTCCCGCTTGTTGTACTGTGTGTTGGCGTTTGTTGTATGCGATTAAATTGTGGTAGGGGATACGATTCAATCGTAGTGGGCATCTGTTGTTTATTGTGTATGTGCACTATGGGGTTGGAATGTATCCAAAAGATCCTGGCAGATCAATCGAACCGATTCCAAATGGGTGAGAAAGCAAGCTTGAAATTTTGCCATATATGATTTGGATCATCCCAAGGTGAGAAGAGAATTGCATTTGTTTCTCAATCTGTGAGTATTGTGCTGTTCTAATAATACCTTGACACTTGGCCAACCAAGAGAGAAGTGAAATTGAGTACTTTTGTCCTCTAATGTGCTGAGCTGTAGATAATGTATGAGCAAAGAGATTACGGTTCTTTTATTTAAAAAAATAATAATAATAACAACTGACATATTATTAATTTTTAACACACAAAATTAAATTGTAATTTTTAATTTATTAGTAAATAAAGAGATTATTTTTCTGAAATCACCATAATTACCATCTCTAGTTGTTAAATAAAAATAAGAGTTAATTATGTTTTTGGTCCCNTCGGCGGCGACGCGGAGGGAGAGCTTGAAGAGCTGCCGCGGGTCAGTGGTGGTGTTGGAGTCTGGTAGTGAGGAGATGCTCGAGAAGCATGATTTGGGGTACTGAGTGACGTTGCAAACCGCCTGCAGCGACATTGCCGGCGTTAGCCCCGTTGAGGCGGCGGAGGCGGAGGAGGAGGAGCGATTGTGTGCGACAGTTCCTGCGACGGCGACGATGATGACGGCGACCAGTACTATGATGGAGACGGCGAGGATGATAAGGCGCTTGCGGGTCTTGTTCTTGAAGGCTTGCTGCTCCGCCTCATCCACCTTACTGTACCCTTCGCCACTCCGTCAGCGTCTCCGCGTCGCCCTCCGCGTCGCCAGATCTGCCAACAGACCCAAATCGTGACAGACCCAAACACCCACACTTGCGGAGAAGAGCGGCGGGGGATGGGGCAGCGCCGGCGAAGGGGTGGGGTGGATGGGGCAAGGGTTAGGAGAGAGTGGGGGTAGGTAAATCGGGGCTGTGGGGGATGGGAACAATTTATTTATTTTTTTTTAAATTAAAAATGAGTCGAGTCATTTTGTCGGGTCATGGGTTGGGTGTTTGGGTTATGCCACGTGGCATCCCACGTGGAGTGCCGCGTCTGCGCCACGTCAGCACAGTCAACCCTCACCCAACCCCAGGAACTAAAACCTAATTTTTCAATTTTGCAGGGACTAAAACTTTTACATAGGGACTAAAACAAAACTTTCAAATTTTACAGAGACCAAAAACATAAACCATCTTCGTACATCACAGCCACCAGCCACTCACCGCCGCCCATCATTAGCGAGCAACGGAACCAACCACCGCTCTGCCTTTCGACCTTGCAAACGGAGCCACCGTCGAGGCATGACGTGCAGGAATGGAGGATCCAGGGGGTCATGATGACACTCTTGGAGGTATTATGGTTGCACAAAGAAAGAAGGGTTGAGGACAATAGGTGTGCGGCTATGCCAACTCGGTGGTGGTGTGACGCAAATCGGGTTTGGGGCTACCCAGGGGTTTGACTCTGACTCGATTCCTTAGTAATAAATAAAAAATAAAAAGGGCTAAAAATGGAAAAGGGATTTTTTTGCTTTTCTATGAAAAAAAATTGCGGTGGTGTATATGTTTTTTCTGTTATTATTTTATTGATTAAAATGGCCCCTTTTAGAGCTTAATATCATTCATGTAGCAGTTGAAGCTCCTCAAAATAATTTGCTTCTGTATGTGTTTTACTTGAATTGATTTTTGAGCTGGGTAATGTTAATCGTGTAGCAACTTACTATAAGAGTAAAGTTGATGCCGAATTAGTAGTTAAATCAACTGCCAAAGAGGAATGGGGTTTAAAAGGAGCAAGCATTGGCTAAATTTGAGAAATGCAGTTGCCCAATATTTGCCTAGCATTGTGGCACAAAAAAAGACAATGTAATGGTGGATACAATCTTGATACCATGGCCTAGCGGTGCTCTTTGAACGATGCTAGTGTTACATCAAAATAATTTAAAAGGGAATACAAGGGTTTAGGATAAGGGTATTCAAGTAAAATACGCTAAAAATTGCACCGAATTCTTTTGGTGCGCCAATTGTAACACTCCTGCTAGCTGCTCGCGTTTAAGTCGTAAACAATGCTCACAGGGCTATTAACTNGAAGTATTTATCCCATGAAATAGGTGGTGAAACTCAGATTGCTTCAACTTGCGAGAGTACAACCTTTTGGAGATTTTGAATATCTTTCCAGAGATCTTAGATGGATGAATTGGCATGGATTTCATTTGACTCACACTACTACAGATTGTTACCGAAGAAGATTAGTTGTCCTCGAGTTAGAATAATGCAATGTCAAACTAGTGTGGAAGGAAACCCAAGTAAAAAGTCTAAGTTTAGTTAAAAACTCTTGTCCTGAACGAGCTTGGGGTGAAGCTGCCCTTACTGCTGTCTATGTCATTAATCGCCTACCATCCTCTACTCTTGCTAATATATCTCCCTTTGAGCGTCTCCACCATACTCCTCCTGATTACAACACCTTAAAAGCATTTGGTTGTGCATGTTTTGTACTTCTTCAACCTCATGAATACACTAAACTAGAACCACGTGCTCGACTTTGTTGCTTTCTTGGCTATGAGACAGAACACAAAGGCTATCGTTGTTGGGACCTCATCTCTCAACTCATTCGTATCTTCCGTCACGTTATCTTTTGGGAACACCACATGTTTTCATCTTTATCTTCCTTCAAGTCTGTTCCCACCACCACAAGTCCTTTCTTTACTAACTCCTCTGTTGACCTTTTTCCTAGCGATTCTGATGCAGGTTCTTCTCCTGAGCTCATAGTGCCTTCTGATGTTTCAACCTCTCCCGCTAATCTTATCCCGGACTTGGATCCTGTACCGCATTCCCATGATTCTCCAGATCGTCCGACCAAGATAAGAAATCCACCTTCATATCTCCGTGATTATCATTGTTTTTCTACCATGCTTCACTTACATGAGCCGCAGTCCTATAAAGAAGCATCCACAGATCCTCTTTGGCAACATGCTATGCAAGAAGAGTTACAAGCATTAGAAGATACTCACACTTGGGACCTGGTTGATCAGCCTTCTGATAAAATGCTTGTGGGATATAAATGGGTGTACAAAATCAAGACCCACTCCGATGGCTCTGTTGAACGATACAAAGCTAGCTTGGTTGCGAGGGGTTTTACTCAAGAATATGACATTGACTATGAAGAAACATTTGCACCTGTTGCCCGCATCACCTCTGTACGTGCTCTCCTAGCAATTGCAACCACTC
Source organism: Nissolia schottii (assembly GCA_003254905.1). Lineage (NCBI taxonomy): Eukaryota > Viridiplantae > Streptophyta > Magnoliopsida > Fabales > Fabaceae > Nissolia > Nissolia schottii. Next base: position 18,241 of record QANU01003560.1, read on the forward strand.
AGAAATGGACTCTTAACCAAATGGATGTGAAAAATGCATTCCTTAATGGTGACTTAGAAGAAGAAGTTTATATGAAACCTCCCCAAGGCTACACTTGTCCACCAAACAAGGTTTGTCTTCTACGTAAGGCTTTATATGGTCTTAAGCAGGCTCCCCGTGCTTGGTTTGCCAAATTCAGTTATACTATTAGTCAACTTGGGTTCACTTCCAGTCCACACGACTCTGCTCTCTTCATCCGACGAACAAATCAAGGATCAGTGTTACTATTACTTTATGTTGATGACATGATTATTACTGGAGATGACACCTCAGGCATCGCTAATCTTAAAGCATCCCTGAGCCGCCGCTTTGAAATGAAGGATCTTGGCCCTCTTAGTTATCTTCTAGGTCTTGAAGTTCTTTCCTCTGATGATGGTATTTGTCTATCCCAGGCCAAGTATGCATCTGATCTTATTGCTCCAGCTGGTCTCACAGATAGTCGCACAGAATCCACTCCTCTGGAACCTAATGTTCGCCTTACACCTATGGATGGAACTGCACTCGATAATCCCACCTTGTACAGACAGCTTGTCGGCAGCTTGATCTACCTAACTGTTACTCACCCTGACATTTCATACGCAGTACACTTGGTCAGTCAATTTATGACCGCTCCACGATCTACCCATTATGCTGCAGTTCTTCGCATTCTTCGCTATGTCAAAGGAACATTGTTTAACGGGCTCCACTTTTCTGCCCATTCTTCATTAACCCTTCGCGCCTACTCTGATGCTGATTGGGGTGGTGATCCTACTGATCGTCGTTCTACTACAGGCTATTGTATCTTCCTCAGTGATTCACTTATCTCATGGCGAAGCAAGAAACAAACATTAACTGCCCGCTCTAGTACTGAGGCTGAATAACGAGCTCTTGCCGACACTACTTCTGAGCTCCTTTGGTTACGTTGGCTCCTTGATGATCTGGGCATCTCTCAATCCTCTGCCACTGACTTATATTGTGACAATCAAAGTGCTATTCAAATTGCCCATAATGATGTCTTCCATGAGCGTACCAAACACATTGAGATTGATTGCCACTTCATTCGTCAACACATTTTGCGTGGCGCCCTTCGTCTCATCTCAATCGGGACTCTTGACCAACCCGCTGACATATTCACGAAAGCACATCATCCTGGTCGCTTTAACACTTTGGTTTCTAAACTCAAGTTGGTTTCATCAAAGACTACTTAAGTTTGAGGGGGGATGTTAATAATTGTAAATTATAGATTTAATTGATTTGATTTAATTGATTGATT
>QANU01003603.1:0-56031 GCA_003254905.1 Nissolia schottii
TTTCAATTTTCTACCGTTTGCAAAACCCTTTTTACACAATATCCCCCCAAAATACTACTTAATAGTTATATAGTCAAATATACAGATAGGTCACATATACAGTTAAAACTAAACCACATAAACAGTGGGCTTAGGGTTACCCACTTCCTATGTGTGCTCCGATCCGAGATTTGCGATGAGGAAACCGTCCTCGTCACGGGAGTATATTTCCTCCTATTTTCCTAAGCACGATAACAGCTCTACGATGTACCGGCGTGTCACTGACAGTATAAATTTCTAAGAGTTTTTCTTTCTTGCCTGCCGAGGACTTTAAGCCTTTTATAGGCCCCCCTCAGCCTTCCTTCCTCCCTTCCTTCTCTGTTTCTTTCTTTTTCTTTTATTTTAAAATTTTATTTTATAAAATCATAATATTATATTATAATTTCATAACACACCTAATTAATTATCTTCCCACGCACGCGCAGTCTTCCCAAAATATTTCCATCACGCTCTTACGACCTACCAGCCTTCCCCCAGCCATTCCCTAATATGTTATGCTCATCCCAAAAATTAAAATTCGAGTGAAATTCTCGTAAGGAAAAAAGCTGGGATGTTACATTCCACCCCCCTTACAAAAATTTCGTCCCCGAAATTTCGTACCTTGGAATAGCTCTGGGTAGGCCGCTTTCATGTCCTTTTCTAATTCCCACGTTTGTTCTTCGACCTTCCCGTTCTCCCAGATGACGCGTACCATCGGAATATCTTTATTACGCGTTTTCCGTGTCTTCCGATCTACAATCTTGAGGGGCATTAGTGGCAAGGCCAGATCTTCCCTTAATATGACTTTTTCTGGTTCCAGTACGTGGTCCGGAGATGCGTAGTACTTCCTTAGTTGGGACACATGAAATACAGCGTGAACATTGGACAGGTTTGGCGGGAGGGCGATTCGGTACGCTACGGGTCCAACGCGAGCCAGGATCTGAAAGGGTCCAATGAATCTGGGGCTTAGTTTCTTAATCTTCATAGCTCTCCCGATGCCCGTGGTAGGGGTGATTTTGATAAGAACGTGATCTCCCTCTCGGAACTCGAGGGGTCTCTGGCGGTTGTCGGCATAACTCTTCTGACGATTCTGGGCCGTAAGGATTCTCTGCCTAACGCGTTGTATACACTCTTCTGCATCTTGAATCTCCTCAGGCCCCAAGTATCTATACTCGCGGCCTTCATTCCAACAAAAGGGTGACGGGCACTTCCGACCATAAAGGGCTTCGAAGGGAGCCATGCCAATGCTCGCATGGTGACTGTTATTATAGGAGAACTCGATAAATGGCAGCAGCTCATCCCAGTATCCCGGTAGGTCTAGAGCACAAGCTCGCAGCATGTCTTCTAAGGTCTGAATCGTCCGTTCCTTCTGTCCATCCGTCTGAGGGTGGTAAGCGGTGCTCAGAGCTAGTTGAGTTCCATATGCCTTTTGAAAGGCTGTCCAGAATCGGGAGGTGAAACGCGGATCTCTATCTGACACAATGGATGAAGGTATCCCATGTAGTCGCACCACTTCCTTAATATAGAGTTGCACCAATCTTTCCAGGGGATAATTTATTCGTACCGGAATGAAATGGGCTGACTTGGTTAGCCTATCCACGATTACCCATATGGCATCCATACCCTTTGCGGTACGTGGCAGTCCCGACACAAAGTCCATCGAGATGCCATCCCACTTCCACTCAGGCACCTCCAAGGGGTGTAGCAATCCGGGCGGCTTCTGGTGCTCCACCTTTACCTTCTGGCAAACTAGGCATTTCTGCACGAACTCCTCCATGTCCCGCTTGAGGCCAGGCCACCAAAACATCTTCTTCAGGTTATGGTACATCTTAGTGATCCCAGGGTGCATCGTAAATTTGCTCTTGTGTCCCTCGTGCAGAATGTCCTTTCGTAAGGTGCCTGCATCGGGTACACAGATTCGGTCGTTGAATCGCAGGACTCCTTCACTTTAGCCTCTTTGACCTTCCCTTCATGAGCGGCCTTGGCAAACGTCTGCCAGAGATCTTCTTGGCAGTGTTTTGGGCCTCTATTATTTGCTACTTGAAACTACTGGTAATCTGCAATGGGCCGAGCTGGATGCTGCCCTTACGCCTAATGATCCCCAAATTAAGGTCACGAAATTCTCCTAGCAATTTCGACTCCTCTACCATCATCTGCGCCACATGTAGCGTCCTTCTGCTTAAGGCATCGGCTACCACGTTTGCCTTTCGAGGGTGATACCTGAGCTCAAAGTCGTAGTCTTTTAAAAATTCCATCCATCGCCTCTGCCTCATGTTTAACTCCCTCTGGTCAAAGAGATATTGCAGGCTTTTGTGGTCGGAAAATACCTCAAACTTTATTCCATATAGGTAGTGTCGCCAAATCTTCAGGGCGAAAACCACCGCGGCTAATTCTAGATCGTGGGTTGGGTAATTCATCTCGTGTGGTTTCAACTGTCTTGACGCGTAAGCCACCACTTGGCGGTTTTGCATGAGTACACACCCTAACCCCCGCCTTGATGCATCGCAGTATACTTCACATGGCGCATGCGGATCCGGCAGGATCAACACTGGAGCAGTGGTCAATTTTTCCTTGATCTTGCAGAAGCTTTCTTCACATTCGGGTGTCCATTCGTATTTAGCCTCCTTGCGCGTAATTCGCGTGAGGGGCAACGCTATCTGGGAAAATCCTTCGATAAACCTTCGATAATAACCTGCAAAACCCAGGAAGCTCCTAAGCTCCGTAACTGAGGTAGGTCTCTCCCAGTCTCTGACGGCAGCTACCTTACTGGGGTCCACCGAGACTCCTCGTTCGGATACCACATGCCCTAAGAATTTCACCTCCTTCATCCAAAATTCGCATTTGGAGAGCTTAGCATATAACTGTCTCTCCCGCAGGATATCCAACACCAACCCGAGATGCCTTGCGTGATCCTCCTCCGTTTTGGAGTACACCAGGATGTCATCTATAAAGACTATCACGCACTCATCTAAGTGGGCTCGGAAGATCCGGTGCATATAGTCCATGAAGATCGCGGGGGCATTCGTCAACCCGAACGACATTACCGTAAACTCGTAATGGCCATAGCGGGTCCTGAACGCGGTCTTAGGGATGTCTTCATCAGCTACTCTTATCTGGTGGTAGCCTGAACGCAAGTCAATTCTGGTAAATACTCTGGCACCTCTCAGTTGATCCATTAAGTCATCTATCCGGGGCAGCGGATATTTATTCTTGATGGTCACCTTATTCAGCTGCCGATAGTCTATACACAACCGCATGGAACCGTCCTTCTTCTTTACAAACAGTACGGGGGCTCCCCATGGCGACGCGCTGGGCCGGATAAATCGTTTGTCTAACAATTCCTCCAACTGCTTTTTAAGCTCCTGCAACTCCACCGTAGACATACGGTATGGTGCCATGGAGATGGGTCCAGCTCCGGGGACCAGACTAATGGAAAATTCCACTTCCCTTTTCGGGGGAAACTCCGGAATCTCTTCTGGAAATACATCTGGGTACTGGCATACTACCGGAATGTGGGCTACTTCCTGAACCACCCCCACTCCCGATGAGGCCAATAATATGAAGTTCTGGTTTCCCATTGGACAGCAATAAAGAATTACCGACTCGTCCGAAGGAGGTAGCGGGGCCGGTGCTCGCGGGGGAAAAATAGCCGTTCTGTTGGCACAGTCCAAAATCACCTGATTGTCACCTAACCAGTCCATCCCGAGAATGATATCCAAGCCCACTAAAGGCAAGCAGATGAGATCGGCTACGAACACCCTGTCTTGCAAGTGAAGCGGGCATTGAAGACAAACTTGACGTGTCTCCACCGGGGGTGCAGTAGGAGTAGATACCCTTAGGGTATACGGTAATGCCACAGGATTCAGATTTAATTTACTAACACTACTATACGAAATAAAAGAGTGCGAAGCTCCCGAATCATATAGCACAATCAAAGGGCTACCTAGCATAGTACACTTACCCAAAATCAAGCCCTCGGCATCCTCAGCTTCTTCTCCCGACATGGTGAACACCCGTCCTTGCTGCGGGGCGGGCGGCAGATAAGCCGAACATTGTCGGGCCAGATGGCCCCCTTGGCCGCACCGGTAGCATACGTTCTGCCCGGCTCTGCACTCCCCAGCATGGAACCTTCCACATTTTGGGCAAGGCGGCCTGACATCCCTGCCTGGCTGGACTCCTGGGGCTCCTTGACCTGTCCCCCTCGGGATACCCCCCTGCGGCTGCGGCCGGGCCGCGTACTGGGGCGGTGGAGGTCGAGCGAATTGTTGTGGAGGTCTGGAAAAACCAACCCCACCAGGGGCCGGGGGTCGCGGAGCCCATTGTTGCGATCGCGAATGAATCTGTCCCCCACCCCTGTTAGGGAACGGTGCCTGATAAAATCCCCTCTGCCTCTGTACCTGCGAAGGGCCTCCCTGTTCCTCCATCTTTCTCTTATTTCTTGAACTGTGAGCCTTGATCAGGTTCTTAGCCGATTCCTCCAGAGTCATGCACTTGCTTACCAGGAGAGCATAATCCTGGATATCCCAGTGGTTGATAGCCATCTGAAGCTCCTCCTTTAGTCCCCTCTGGAATTTACTACATTTCCATGCCTCCATAGGGTGCAACTGATACGTGGAGGAGTAGCGGCACATCCTTTCAAAGACTGCTGTATACTTCGCAACCGTCATATCTCCTTGTTGCAATGCTAAAAATTCCGTCTCTTTCAAATCCTGGAGCCCCTTGGGGAAATACTTGTTCAAGAGGGCTTCAATGAACCGTTCCCAAGCAATAGGATTCTCTTGCTGCTCCAGAAGAGGCCTTGTTGAGCCCCACCAAGCTCGGGCGTCACCTCTCAATTTTCTGGTCGCGAAGCGGACCTTCTGCGCCCCGGTGCAGTGAATATCCTCGAAGATTTGCTCCATTTCAGTTATCCAGTTATGGAGGAGTTCTGGGTCCAGCAGCCCCTCAAAAATTGGAGGGTTAGCCTTCCCAAACTCCATGAACTTCCTGGCTTCCGCCTCTTCCACTGTCGGTGGTAAAATATATTTCCTGATTGGAAGAATTCACAATAAAAAGACAACATGCATCAATGTGTAAAATCTTAAGAATCTGGGTACTCCTTGTGACTCCTTACTTTGTGCTTTGTAAAGGATGCTTTTCTTTATCAACCTTTTCATTCTTTCTTTAGAAATGTAACCCAAAAACTTGTCACAAGTAAGAAATTTATACATTTGGAATCAAACTTGACATCATGGATTCTATAAGTGTTTAGATTTCTCAAATAAATGAATCTATTATTTGACTTTTGATTCTATTATTTTACATGATCTAAATACATTTTATTTAGAGCAAAGATGCTTAAACAAAATTCTTATATTTAGGATTAAATTTGTCCTAAGACTAGCGGTGTGTGACTTTTTTGCTCTTATGACAAAAGCCCCGAAAACAAAAGGAACCACTTGATATCTTTATCTTCAAAATCTCTCATTGTAATGTATTATTCGTAGCATAATTACTATTTTCCATTTTCCAAAAACACACTTGACTCTATCTAATTTTTATAGTTTTCTTTTGTGTATTGCAGTGTTAGTTTTTGCGTCATGTTCCTCACCTCTATGACGTGTTTGTGAAAATGCTTAACAGAAAGAAAGAAAAGAATGGAAAACTTCAGCTGGGGTTGTCCTTCTCCCCAACACCAAAAGGCTTGCATCCACAAGTAATGGCATATTAACATGTGATTTTGAACCCATTTCCGAGTCCATTTTAAGTCTGTATATAAATGCATGTGTTGCGATATTTTCCCAGGTCAGGTACTTTGATCTATTATGATAAATATAAGGGAGCTACTGCTAAATCCTTCTCTTCCCTTGAACAAGATATGGGTTTGTCCCAAGATGGGTTTTTGCTTAATAATGCTAGAGTTCTGGTGAATTGAATTTTATTGGCAAACTAAAGGAAAACACAAATTAAGTATAATTGAATTTTATGTTGTCAAATTAAGTAATATTAATGATTACTTAATTAATTAATTATGGTTTGAATTAAAATTGTAGGACTTTACCCCAGAAGAGAGCCCTTCCAATTTCGGATATGATAGACTAGGTACAAGCAACATGAACAGTATAGTAATAACAGCAATTTTACACCTTAATCACTTATTTCTTAGTGGTATTTGCACTACTTATCTTGACTTAAAAAAAAAATCACAGTTAAACAGTTAATGAAATTGTTTGATTTTGATCCACAAGCATACTTCAGTACCCATTCTCTTTTCTTACCCTGGGTAAGATTTCAAGCATTTCATTGAGGGGTGATCGTAACATTTATTTCGAAATTGCTAATCAATAAATGTTCCCATCAAGACACCATACCCTAGATCCATTGTAATCCAAAACTCTTTCAAACTTCCATCTAATCATATACTCAATTTTGAGAAATATAGTCAGTTTTTTTCAAGTTTTATTTTATTTTTTTCAAAAGCTGTCTCAACAAGTTTAAGATTATAAGCTATTTTGATCCCCATAAAAGCTAATGCAAACACACCCTAAGTGAGTCGACCACATGGATCAACAACCCGTGTCATTACCTCCTATCATAAACCATAGGGTAAGTAGCAAATGCTATCCCCAAGGTTTCAAACTATTGCACCCCACTTCAAATTATCTAAGAAATTGCTTCACACCTCAACACTAACATCCTACTAAGAGTTAAGTAGGAATAACCAATGTTCAGCAAGTTATACCTAAAAGAAAGTGAATGAGGTCGTTATATATGGACAACTTTCAGAAAAAAACAGAGCAAGTGCATACCTATCAAAATGGCTTTTCAAATTCTGTCCCTACGAAAATTTACAAAGTGGATTACTGCTGCATTGATCACTCAAAAAATGAAAATGGCTTCTACAAATAGTTGTAGGCAACAAGGGAAGGGAAGAGGAAAAAGTTACTACTCTCATTCCTCTCGTTTTTGTGAATCACATTTGTTATCTCGTTTCTGCGAACTACCGTTATTGTTCATCTAGTTCCTGCAATCAACCGTTGTTGTTCATCTTGGTCCTGGGAACCATTACTGTTTGTCTCATTCCCGCAAACTACAGTTGTGAGAAATGATCAGCAAATCAGTAAGTTATGTGTGGGGGTGCCTATTTCCCTTTCCTTCACTAGAATTCTCCCTCATTCCTCTCGTTTTTGCAAATCACATTTGTTATCTCGTTTCTGCGAACTACCGTTATTGTTCATCTAGTTCCGTGAGGCGTGTGCAGGCACGTGAGTCGCCGGACAGAGACAGACATTTTGCGGCTGACTTGGCGGTGGACGGTAGACACGATGGTCGAGGCGGTGAGGCAAAAGGAAGTCGGTGGCACTGCTAAAGGAGAGGTTGTGCCAGCCGTCATAGGGGAATTTCTCTGGCAAAACTTCGATGTTAGATGATAGAGCTTTCATGTTAATAACGTGTTGTAAATAATAATAGGAAGATTAAAGCAATAGAGAAAGACGAGAGCAAATAGAAAATTCTATTATTGACAGTAGTAGGGAGATGTATGATACATACAGCATCAAAGGTCTATTTATATATTGAATGGAGAAATATACAAGGAAAGATAAGATAAGATAAGATAAACAAACTATATCTAATCAAATACTAATTGAATAAAGATAAAGACGTTTACATTCTAATAATATTTATAACAATAAGCATTTTTATTTTCTTATTTTTTTTAAAATGTAACTAATTAAGAATATCAATACAGACTAATACCCATACTTGTAATTCACATCCAGTCTCTATAGGTTAATAGTTAAATGTCTTTTTTCGATAATTTAAAAAATGTTGAGAAACGCTATGCGAACAACTCAAAATCTGTCAATTGTTGTACATCTCACTCTCTAGTATGCACTTCTTCTCCTTTTTTATTATTCTTTATTTTTTTCTCTCTTCTTCCTCAATCTCTCTTCATTTTTTCTTTTCCATCTTATTTTTTATAAATCCAAGAGTTTTCATTTTTGTTTCCATCATATTGGTTGTTTTTTTGTTGTTCAAAAGTTTATGCATGTGTGTAGCAACGTTTGTGCATACTTATTCAAAAATTTGTGCATGTGTATAGAAAAGTTTGTGCATTCTTGTTCAAAATTTTGTGCGTGTGAGCACAAAAGTTTTCTTCTTCGTTTTTGTTTTTGTTTATATTTCTGTCATATTTTTTTGTTTCTAGTTGTTGAAAAGTTTGTGCATTTCAATTCAAAAGTTAGTGCATATGCTTTAAAATGTGTATGCATGGTAAAAAAATGAGTCCACGTGCTTAAAATGTGAGTGGGAAAATTGTGAGAGAGTGCGACAATTACTTTTCGCTATTTTAATACATCATAGATCCAATTTGATTTGGTTCCATATTAAAAAAAGTTTGTGCATGCATGTAGAAAAATTTTGTGGATGTATATCCAAAAGCTTGTGTAATCGGTGTTACTATGTAAGCTATGAGTTAATAGCACAGTGGGTAACATTTGGGCTGTACTGACAACATTTGGGTTGTACTCCTAACAACGCTGAAAAATGTTCAAACTCTCAAAAGTAGGGGGTGGTTGGGTGGGATTTTAGGGAGTATTTAACTCGATTCAACAAACCCATCGTCGAGTTGGTCGGGTAGGGTAGGGTGCTATTGGGAAGTGGACTCGGATTTACTAAATTTGAGTTGGTCGAGTAGGGTAGGGTGCTATTGGGAGGTGGACTCGAATTGACTCGATTCGATGTTGATGAATGTCTTTTTAACCACTTTCTCGAATCTTGACAAAGCTTAGGTTTTGTCACAACTGTGCCAAGCTCGTAGAAAGCTTATCTGCGCTTTTGTTGTTCAAATTAAAATATATACCTACTTTATGACTTTCAGATCCACAAGGGATCCAATTGCAGTATAGTCGGGTATAGTCGAATCCACAGAGAGTTGCAAAACTATCGTTCTTGAGTTCGTTTAATTAAACAATGAAGTGAAGGATTTGATAATTGTTTGATGATTAAAATATGTAAATAAACAACATAAAAGTAAATAGGGAACAAATCAGAGGTAGTTTCGGAGCTTGTTGGGAATTCTAATCACATCATAGTTTCATGTATCCAGTTACTCATTACATAGAATTATCATTTGACTGCCCACCACCAGTTCTTAACTTGTCATCACTTTCGCGCATGACAAGATCACAGGTTTCCTTTGTTAAACTGTCACTTTCGCACACAAGCTTAACAAAGTACGCCAGCATTAATTCAGATGTTAAAACGGCTAACCTTTATTCCAGTTATGGCAACAAGATTAGATGAAATGGTTTAGTTCCGACTCTAATGATTGTAACTCTAGTTCACAACGTTTAAGTCTAGAATCTAGTTTAGCATAATGATGTTGATCCTAACTTGATTATGATTTAATTAGCATAACTGTCGTTCATACAACTAAATCCCAAATCAAGAATCAAAACATTAAGCAAAGACTAGCATTAAGTGTAAAGCAATTCAAGAAAATCATAAGAAAAAGGATAGATTCATATGCAATAGTTACATGGATACAAGCAAACTACAATGATGACCAAAATCCCAACAAAAAGAGGATTAGGAATCCATCTTACAAGAGTATCTCGGAGGCAAGGTTTGGACGCTTACCATGACACGTTACCACGCTATCATGGCCACGGCTTCGCCGAGCTTCCTCAATCTGCGGCTCCTTCACAAGCCTAGTCTTTGTTCCTAATCTAACCTAAACTAAGCTAAGCTTTAAAGTGTAAAGAAAATGTGGAAGAATGGTGTTTTTGGGGGGGCGGGGAGAAGGATATGGTTTGAAGTGTGGCTTGACCCTCCTATTTATAGGCAAATTCTGGGTCCATCGCTCAGCGGTTTTTATGGCTCCGCTAAGCGATTCTGTCTTCATTGCTGACCGGCGGTGCTATTATCGTTGAGCGGCTGTACTTTCTACGCGGAGTAATAAATGCTCCGGCAGCTTTTCAGGGCGGCGCTAACGTGTCATGGCGGCGCCAGGCTGGCTCCAGCTGGCGCAATAAATGCGCCACATGCAAGTTGCTGCCGACGTATTTTCGCTGAGCGATAAAGGTTGTACCGCTGAGCGATTGTTCCGTGGACGCTGAGCGATAAACACTTATTCGCGGAGCGAGTCTTGTCTTCTGCGCTGAGCGGTAATGTTGTTCCGCTGAGCGGTCCTGCTTTGTTCTTCGTTTTTAGCTCTTTTCCAATTCTGCCCTTTTTCTCCATTCTTCATGGGATTATTCTTTATTATTTATGCTTGCATCCATCTTCAAAATATGTTACAAACCTACAAAATAAGAGAAATTCATTAGATAATTCGTTGAAACATAAACAATTAAATGCCTTTTTAAATGATGAAAATTGCGTATTTTGGGCATTTAACAGATGTCGAGTCAGGTGGGTTGGATAGATTTGTTGAACATTTTTTTTTTGGATATGCACTTTTTGGACTTTTTTTGGGGTTTTTTTGTATTTTTTATAGCAGAACTGTATTTTTTAAAAAAATGTATTAACATCACTTAACCTATTATTATTATTATTATCATTATTATTATTATTAGTAGTAGTAGTAGTAGTAGTAGTAGTAGGCACTTAGTGCTTGCAAAGTGCTTGTCAGTCTAAATTTTTTGAGTTGTTGATAACAAAAAATAGAATCAAATAAGAAAATATAAAAAAAAATAGTGAGAGTAAAAATGAAAAACACATAGATGAGAAGTGGTGGGTGGCGATAGAGTGTGGGTATTCTATTTTTTCCAGAGAAAAATTGAAAAAATAAAAAGAAAATTTTTGTAAGTATAAAAGTGGAAAAAGAATATTTGGACATCAAATAGTAGTTTTTTTGGGAAGCCCTTTAATTGTATGTATGGATTATTATTATTATTATTATTATTATTCAAACAAAAAAAATGTTGAGTTCGTCAGGTTTGTCGAATAATTAAAATTTGGAACTCAACCACTCAACATCCAATCCTACGAAAGCTCAAATTCGTTAAGTTTCACCCGATTATCCGACGAACCCACATGACTCGATCCAAGTGACGCGTAGGTTATTTTTGTGGGATGGTCAACTCATTGTACACCCCTCCTCAAAAGGGAGAAACTAAAGATGGTACATCAAAGCAGCAACACAAAAATGCTTGAAAAATAACAAATTCAATATGACCAGCACTTTGAAGCACATAGCACTCTGCAACAACTTTGAAACAACGCTATGCAACCAACACTTTTGAGGCCACACTCGAAACTCTAAAGTCAATCTCTGAACTTTCCATTCAACAAATTAAACTAATAACAAGACACTCCACATAACAATATGTCCACACACTAACAAAAACCCAAAACATTTGATCACATGACCAAAAAACGGCCAATCTCCACAAAACCATGCTAAATCACAGTTAAAGTTAATAAACGTGGTAAACTTGATAAGCGCAACAAACTCGTTAAACACAAAAAACACAAATCATCACGATGAACGCTTTCAAACAAGGCAAATAGAAAGTACAAAAAGTCCTTAAACTCGCCAAATAGAAAGTACAACACTCGAATATTCATCATCTACTTTTACAACACTTTCCACCAACTTATTAACGTCTTAACCAAAGAAAAACTAAATGTTCTTGATATGGTGGACTACTACAATCGCAAAGTATATGTAAAATTGTAACAACCTGAATGCTTATTAAGCTCATTGGGATCCAATACCTACTCACCGGTGCCACAAATACAACATGAATTCGAATGTGTTTAGAGTATTTGCATTTAGTTTGTGGCAGGACTAGGCCTCGATGGTGGAACGAAGCCTTTTGGACGCATCACAAAATGTAGGTGTCCATTTCCACGTGCCACTGAAGGTTCCATGAGAGAAAGGACCACCAACATAACCATCAGGGAGAATATCAACACTTTACCTTGGTGCCAATAATATGCCATGTTGGTGTTTGTGTATGTTGCTTTTGGTTCACCATGCAGGTCTTAAACCAATCGTGTATATACTAAATAAATAAGACCAATCGTTGACCGGTTTAAAAATACTATTAATTCACGGTTGACTAGTCCAACTGTGGTTGTGCCGAAAAAGAACAAGAAGTAATTGACTATAAATTTTTTATTTTATATAACACATTAAGTAATATAATATTATATTAAAACATAATATTATCAAAACACTAATATTTTCAAACGTAGAAAATAATAGTTTTCGTCGAGCACTATGGGCCTCACAATCTTTGGGCTTGGTCCTTTTGAGTTATAGTTTCATTTTGCTTTTTTGTGTGTATTTAGGCCTTTTATTCTTGACTGAATCTTTAGAGCAATAAACCATAGGTCTTTTCCTCTTGGCCGAAACTTGGACTCCTTTTAATGTTTAGACATGTATCTTATTAAGATGTGATTTGATTAACCATTTTCTTTTACTGAAATACTAAATACACACATTAAAAAATCTCCATAATGTTTGTCATCATATTTAATTTTGTAAATTGAATCAACAATATATATAATAGATAGGATCCGATTCCTAATAGATAATAGATTTTATAGGATGTATGGATTCAACTAGGGTGTACATGCTCACGAACAACCGTGAATTCCACTCAAGGTTAGTAGTGGACTTATATCTTCGATCTGAGATGTCGAACTAGGTTCATAATGCTTTCGAAATGAATCACAATTAAGTGATAAGCCCATGATAATGATCCCCTAAGCCCATGATAATGAATCACAATTAAACTCTACTGCAAGTCTCCCAATTTAACCCCTTAACACAAAGGCAATTAGGTAATGTTCGGCAAATGTCTCAAGTCAGTAAATATGGAAATTGGGTTACATAGACATTTCTTTTACATCTGTCCATTATCTCTCCATTTTAGTGGTAAAACAGATCTCAAACATATATTTTGTATTTTTTCTTTTTAGATGTACAAAAAATTATTAAAAAATTATATTTAAATTTAATATTTTCATCTCTTTTTTAAAATTGTTTCTGTTTCCACTATCTCTATATTTTATGTCTTAAAAGAATTACCAAACATTATCATAGAGATCTGAATCCAAATTCCTCAACCATCCATAACCATGTATAATACGAATACGAATGCAAATTTGAAACAATGCCCGCAAATAAAGAAACAAAGAAGCAGGAGATGGAAAAAAAAATACTGTATAAATTGAGTCAACGGGAACAGCAAAACCTTGAATTTAGCTACTCCCAGACAGCGTTGAATTAATAACAATCAAGAGGAAATACATATAGTGATATGATAAACAATTTTATGGATAAGAGAAGAAACGGCGACACTCCAAAATTATATATCCCTTTAAAGGACACAAACAACCCAACGAGGTATTTTTTACATTGAAACCGAACCTCTGATGAAAAAGAAATCAATTGAGTCTGGGACGAGGCATGTAATGATTAATTCCAATCAGCGTTTGAGATGCTTGACTTTGTTCCACCCTTTCTTGCATGAGTCTCCCACAAACCTCACCCCTTTCTTGACCAATCTCTTGAGCTCCCTGGCCCTCTCCTTCATCTGCTGTTCAAACCCAGCCATGCCCAAAAGTAGTTAAAAACTCTAATCCAGAGAGTATGAAAATTGGTACCCTAGAAGGTGCTAGAACAAGAGAACCCACTTTAAAACTCGTAAGCCTAGTGGGATCCAACGCATCAGAGTACACGTGGTGCTGATCGGTGGGTGCCAGCGTATGAAAGCTGGATCTAAGTCGTTCATTTGTGTCAACGTTGATTGCGAGACAAGCATAAAGTCCACGTGCGAATATTTGATTGGTCGTTAGTCTGTGGGGCCTACATGACTGCTAAGGTTGTCGTAACAATGACACAACTGAAAGCAGCTGGCTTCTATTGGAACCAGACTATGAGGCTAGCTTACAAGGTGGGGGCCAACTCACTACGGGGCTTGTTCAAGTCTCGAGTGAATAATTAATATTAAAAATAATATAAAAATATTGAGAAAAAAAAAACCTTAATTTAGTTTTTGTTTTTTTTTTAATCCTGAGACAATTTTATCTTTATCTTGTCGTCTTGAAACAATGGCTCTTTATCATCTTGTCTTGTTCTGTGGACTAGGACTCAACCCTCTTTTCTTTGAGCTTCCCAGGTGCCCATAGGCTTTCCACGGCATAAAAGGTGGCCCAATTTCTCGTGATCCAATGGGTTCTTGGTAGAGGCCCAATTACCCTTAAGAAATAAGTTCCACCCTACACCCTTTTCCTTCTAGGCCACAGGAGATTACCTTGTTGATCCCTTTTATTTCTCTGTGCCCGCCTACCCTTCCTCATCAGACTTTGTTTGTGCACTTGGGATCAAATAAACTACATTTGTTTTCCCCTCCCTCATTAAACTTGAACTCAACATCCAAACAAGAGTACGATATATCTTTGTTCACTCATCTCTTTGCCTATCTCTTCTCTTCCATTATTAACTACTCCCTTCCACCATCTATAATTCTCCCAAACATAGTCTAGTGGCGAGGGAGGGAGAAAGTGTCCCTCCATGACCATTCATTTCCCTCCTTTAAAATCTCTTCCGAACCGAACAAAGTTTCTTTCTAAACATGCCCTTAATCACTCATTCCGTGACCACCAAGGTGTACTTGTAATCAAACAAACTTAACCTCCAAGCCTTATGCATGTCAAACAAGCTACCTTTCTACTAAAAAGACCAACAATATGGTCGATTATTATTCCGACATAAAGGTCTTGAGTCACTCGATCCCCCATGGCTAAGAATGCCACATTACTTTGACACTTATTACGAAATTTGTTCAAAATCATTGGCCTAATTGGATAACAAAACCTCGATAGATAAAAGTAAAACAAAGAAAGTATGTGAACAAAATTGCTCAACTATTTCTGCAAATGCTATTTAGTAAAAATAAGTTATAAACAATGTCAAAGCATTGTACATGGAGTGTATAGCAATAGATGAACTCAAATTTCCAGTCCAGCAATACGAACATCCGAGAATGCACCCAACGATGAACAACTGCAGAAAGCTCTCACCGGAGAAGTGGATTGCACTGAATATAACCGAGCTTATGGCAACAGCTTGCTGCCACTCCATTGCGGAGGAAAGTGATGTCAACAGAAATCCTCTGTAAACAACTTCTTCCAAAAGCGGAGTGAAAATGCAGTAAACAAGAACAGAAGATACTCTTGAGACACCACTGGTTTGGAGCATCTCCTTCAGTATGGGATTGTTAACAGGCTGGAAGCACATGGTAAAAATTGAGTTAATGGAAAACTAACACCATCATTTCATAAGTTTTGTTTTTTTAGGTTCAATCGTTTCATAACTTCCTTTTTAAGGTTCAATTATTTCATTTTTTTTTAAATCGAAATCATTGGCATCTGAAATACACTAGACTCCGTCCAATTTAGCTTGAGTCGGGTCAACCCACAAGGGGGTAAAGTTCTCTAAGGGTTCATTTTTTTCATCCACAAGACTCAAATCCAAGGCTTTGCCTAAGGGGAATAAGTGTGGAACCACTTGAACCAACCAAATTTTGGTATCATTTCATGACTTCTAATAACTCTCATTTTGCTAAAGTACCGGCCGAAAAAAATTTGCATACTTTAGAGAAACTATACACTGAATCACGAGGCTAGACAAAATTTCAGGAGAACTTCATGTTTTAACTTTTATAGTACCCACAATGGAAGAGGGCGGGGGCATTGTTATTCCACAATCAAATCTAGATGGGCCGTGCAGCAGCACAGCCATCCATTTGACCGTCTCATATCTCAGAGTTGAAGTGGCTGCTGGAAGAATTGATAGTTTCATGATTTGCAATAGTAATGCTTTTATTTTCTTCATGGAAATAAGATATTCTTTAAGTTGTATATTCAGAATCAGGATAATCTGAGACATTCAACAACTTACACAAGTAAAATACTAAACTTTGATAACAGATAGTGCTAGACATTTTTTCAAAACTAAATCAAATCATTAGTATGCAGCAACTTATCTTATCTGTTGAATTACAGATTATTATACACATTCTTCAGCCATATAGCTCCTTCATTTAACTTCTAAGTCAGAAGTTAGTTTGACCGAATTTCAAATTTTCTTTTTCAACTTTCCCCTTCCTCTCTTCTTTCTTCAAGTTTCACTCTGTTTCTCTTAGTTCTTCCAGAAAATAGTAGGTTCTATTTCGGTTGTGTTTTCATTTCCTGTTTCCATTTCGTGTGTTTTTTGTTTTTAGGATTTTGTGAAGGAAATAGTAAAAATAATAAAAACAATAAAATCTCGTTTTCTGTTTTCACTATTTCCTTTACAAAATCCTAAATACAAGAAACATAGGAAATGGAAATAGGAAATGAAACTGCAAATCAAACAGATCTGTAGCTGGCAGCAGGCTGCAGTCATATTCATGTTTGCTTTTGTCATCAGGCTATCTGATTTGAAACTAGATAATAACTATTCTGCCATTTATATCATCTCTGGGCTTCCCCAAATGAACATGCACATGGCACATTTACTGTGTATGGAGAAACTCTCGTATAAAAGAAAGAAGAGAAACATAGTAAAGGAAAGCAATTTAAGTAATGTCGGGGTATTTTCCATGATCAGGTAGGACATTTAGTTTTGATTTTTGAGATAATGTTTCTTAATCATACTTATATACTAATGCATAAAACTAATGCTTGAACAGAAAGTTTTTTACGAAGCAAACACATAAGTTGCAGCAGTATTTGAATTGAACATTATGAAGTTAGAAAATCATGCTTCCAATCTATTGACTTTAAGCACAAGCCTTATAAATGATAATAGGAGGAGAATTACCACAAATGTGGGACCTTGGGCTTCATATAGTTTATGAAGTGAGCAGAAAAATCATATATATTCACCAACCTTAGAGCCAAACAATCTGTCAGCAAGCAGTGATGTCAGAAAAATCAGAAGAACAAGAAACCCAAATCCCAATGCTGATGCCAAAACCCAGTTCCTGTCATTCGATAATTTGCTACTTTTGAATAAACTTGTAAGCTTATATTGTGGCTTAGCCGTGTTCTTCAACAAAATCAGAGCCACATAAAGCTCAAGAACTTGAATGGTGAGAAGTGATAAGGCCTGAAACAGTGAATGAGGAGAAAGAATCATTAATTAAGTATATCTATTCAAAACACCATCAACCTAAACTCCAGCATAACGTAAGTTCAGACCATGAGCTAAATGCACAGACGAATAACCAATTGCAGTATATTTATATCGGATTAGAATCCCCTAAAATGAGAAAGCAAAGGACTCTCCAACATTAGATCAATAAAGTATATTGTGTATAGGTCCCACCAAATAATCAAATGAGGAGAGTCTCTCATTTTCTCACTTTGCAAAGAAAATACTTTCGAGGGTCCTAATCCATTTATATCATAGGGAAACAAAAGTTCCAGTTGATGCACTATTGCACTGCCTGAAAAGATTTCTAGTCGACGCAGCACAAAAAAGCACCCCTTCAACTTTAAAATGAAAGCAAATCCCAAGCACAAAATGTGGAGTAGCAATGTGTCCCTCATTTACCACTGAAAGCCTGAATTTTTTGTCTCTCCAAATTGGAGGGTGTAGAAGAGAATGAATAAATTTTTCATCCTTTCCAGGTAAAGGGGAGAAAACATTGGAGTGGAATAAAGGGGTAGCATGCTTTATTCCACTCCACTCCTTACATTTCTCTTCCCTTACATTGTGTGTCATTCCCTTCCACCATCTATAAACCTCCCAAACATAGCTTAAAAGCACACCTACACATTAAGATGGTAAAACAACAACAACAACAACAACAACAACAACAACAATAATAATAATAATAAATTCATTATTATATTATAAGGTTAACCTCAATTTCTGGGTCAAGATGAGGTTGTCCTGAAAAGAGGGCAACTACGGATAAGCCTCCAAAACTGAAAGGGATATGCAGAGTGAACACATAGAGAGCAAGAGTGCTCCACAGATCCCCACTGTCCCAAGGACTATCCTTTTCCAAAGCTGAGAATCCCTGTAATTAATTAGGAATAACAAAAAAGAAAGAAGATTTTATCATTGCATACTTGCATCAGAGTCAGAGGGCTCGAACGAGAATCGGCATACCTCAGTAAAGGGTACGATGTCATCAGTGATTTGTTCATTCCCTTTGCTACAAGAGCCCTTGAAGCAGTTGCGGTGGCAGAGATTGTGGCTTCCCAAATGCAATTGTGATGAGTATTTGGGGCTGTTTGTGTTTGGAATTGGAAGGTGATGGAAGTAAAAGGGCGCGGTGGTGAGCTCATGATTGACAAATTTAGCATGACCAGGTAGTGCTGATGATAACATTTGCCTCCTTACTATTACACTCTACAGCACACTTGAGGCTTATCAGTTCACTCAGTGAGGTACCGAACAGTTTAGGGTAGTGTTTGGCCATCTAGCAGGGTTGTGCGCTATTTGTTATGGTTAAGTTCCTCTTGTTGTTAGCAATTGTTAGCACTGTTTTTGGTTGGGCGCTTCATTATCCTCGTATGTCTGTAATGACTTTATCTTTAATAATTTTTCTTCTAGTATCGGCAATCTTTGGTTTTTCTTTGGTTTGAGGACTATTCTCTTCCGGTCCATATGTTTTCATCCTCCACCTTTTCAGGTTTGGAAGAACATCTGGTTCATTGGCGGTTTCCTACACCTGGTGGGTGGTAGCGAATAGTGATAGATCTGTGTTTAGCTCTGGTAGTGCAAGTTGCGGGGGTCTGATTAGAGATGAATCAGGGAGTTTTGTCATAGGTTTCTCGGTTATATTACTTGGCGCGGTGGGTTCCAAAAAATGTGGGTTGACTGTGATTCTCAAAATGCTATCAAGCTTATTCAGAATTGTCATAACCACTTACATTCAGCTGCCTCGATTATATCTCATATTCGTGATCTGTTATCCAAGAATTGGGTGGTGAGGCTTCAACATGTTTTCAGGCTTCAACCCTGTTACTGATTGTCTAGCCCATCTGAGTCACAATCACCCTTCCTTTGATGTCTCTTATTTTGACGTAGTCCCTGCAGCTTTTCGATCGTTACTTTTGAATAATCTAATTCAGATCGTGTGGCCTCATGGGACTAGTCTTCTTATTTCTTTCTTTGGACTTTAGTCCCTTTATCTTAAAAATGATAATAATACTATTTGTAAAGCAAGATTTAGTACAAAAGAGTAATTATCTAAATTTTGTTGTTGATGTAGCATTCCTCAATCTATTTTTTCTTCGATGAAATAAATTTCATGAAAAAGAAAAAATCTACTACCAATCACTACCCATCAACCCTAAAAACTAAAAATTAACTACGGAGTCAGGACAAGCAAAAAAACAATAAAACCAACTGGATACCTAACTACATGTACTGAGCTTCTCACAAGGATGATGGCGAATGTGGCGATTACTGAGCTCAACAGGAACTCTGGAAACTGTGCTAATACGGTGGAAGAGATTGTAAAATTGGAGAGAAAGATCTTCCCGAAGCACGAATCACTCGCCACATTCTTAGACGATGAGCTCAGAAAGAAGAACACCGGATTGCTATACCTCAACGTGGATGGCGAACTTGCTGGCTATGCCATGTATTCTTGGCCTTCTTCCCTGTACGCCTCGATCACGAAGCTCGCAGGTTCCAATCACCCCCCCCCTCCCACTTCATTTCATCGCTTAAATCTAAATCACGAGCTAATATTAGTTTATCATCATCGTTCTAAGTTGAAGATTGTGTAATGTCCCGTAAGGTGTTTGATGAAATTATCCAATGAAAAAAAGTTGAAGCTTTTATTGTTATTTGTAAAGATGAGACTAAGTAGGGTCTTTTGAGTCGGGCTTTGATGACTCCCAACTAGTTAAATATTTGTATTGAATATGCCACAAACCAGATATAACTCATTACCTCTGTCTTTGGATCTTGAAGCCCGAAAAATATATAACACATTACCTTGTGTTTTTGTTTAGAAGAATGGAAGTGAAAAGAAGGATTGGACTTTTTGGCTATTTGATTGGAAGAGTTGTGGTGTTATTTTACAAATCAACTATTTTAAAAAAATTAAGTATATGATTGGTTTTTATTTTATTTTATTTTATTTTCAATCTATTTGTTGTTTTGTCAGGATTTTGGGTGAAAGAAAAGTGAAAACAAGAAAATTACATTTTCTTTTTCACAGTCTTAAAAATAAAGAAACAAATTCAAAATAGGAATGTAAACCAGAATCAAATAGAAGTCCTTACGTGAAAGCACAAATGAATATATATGGGTAATAAAATTGTTAAATTTTGGGTTATTCACTATGTGGATATGGTCTATGGTTTGGTTTTACCAGTGAAGGAACAATGGAGAAGGCACGGCCATGGAGAGGCGCTGCTGAAGGCGGCGATTCAGAAATGCAGGACAAGGAAAGTTTCCCGCATAGTGCTTCATGTGGATCCCTTGAGGACACCAGCAATGAGCCTTTACCAGAAACATGGTTTCCAAGTTGACACCTTGATTGAAGGTTACTACTCTTCGGATAGAAATGCATATAGAATGTACTTGGACTTCGATTCAAATTGAAAAAAAAAAATATATGTTTTGTTTCTTCTGCAGTGGTCAATGTTAAATAACAGCTCTGTAACAGAATAAAACTTGAACGAATTATGATAAACGAGCATTTTTTTGGGGTACTTTGTCATTTATAGTCAAGCATTTAATCAAGAGGACTTGTGCTTACTTTGGTATTCCAAGATGAAGGGAACAAGATATGATTTTTATGGATTTGGTGTTCTTCAATTGGCCTTCTATTGTCACAAAACACATTTGAGAAATGTTATTTGTATTAATAGTTAGGTGATTGCTTAAATGTACCATGACAAAATTGGTGCATAATACACATTGATGTAAAACTTGAATGTATCTTAGTCCCGCATAATAACAACTTTTAGATTTGTTTTATTTGTAATGAATGGCTAAGATTTTGTACTTTTATTGAAGGGGGCTTGTTTGTTGCGGTTGTTGTTAATATATTTAATTATTATGATTATACCTTACATAGGAATTTTTTCCAAAATAAAACAAACAAAATACATCAATCCCCAAATAAAATATTTGTAAAGTGGTTTCTAAAATAAACTCTTTTTTTTATAAAGGGAGTCGATTTAAATCGACTTTCGTTGTCCCAAATTTATTTCCTTATTTTTAATTAGACTTCGATTTAAATCGACTTTTGTAGAGGTCTATTTAAATCAACTTCTTTGTACTGTGTCCAAAATTAGATATATAAATAGAAGTGCATGCTCATTTGTAATGTGGACTAAGATTTAGATTTTTTGTGTGAGTTAGAGAAAAAAAAATGAGTAAGGAGTTAGTAAAGATTTTAGTGTATTATAATGGTGAGGAAAAAAAGGAACAAGATGGAATTACTTTTGATTCCTCAAATAAATATTGGGTGGTTGTATACCCAACTGTTACTTTGTCACAACTCCAATCCATTATAGTGGAAGAGTTTGAGAGTGTAGGAGCATTAAGACAGTGCATGTAGGAGCATGCTTATTGGGGTTAGTCAACTCTTAAGGTTTCGTTGAAATTAAGAAGGGCAACCACGTTAAGTGCATGTTTCACATCCAAAAGCGATTTAGCAACGTACTCATCGCTATTGAGCTCCTTGTTGAGCTTGAAGATGTTTGCTCAAGCTCCGGTGCCTCCAATGTTGGTCCATCGTTTGTGCGGAACACCAATCCCTCCCCTCCTCCAACCGCTTATGATGATCCGTCTCCAAGCCTTGCATATCTTGCCAAGGATGTCCCTCATCCAATAGTTCATCCAGTGTCGGGTGGTGACTACTATGGTAATGATGATTATGGTGATGATGGTGATAATAATGAAGAGATGGATGGTTATGGTGATGGTGGTGATGATAACAATGGTGATGATAACGTGGTGCAACTGACACCAGTATCTCTACGAGGTATACCAAGCTACTACACCACTCAACCTCAGCCTCAGCCTCAGCCTCACCATCTCCCGAGTTATATCATCACTCAGCCTCAGCTCAGCGTCGTGGCGAAGGTTCAGCTTCAACATTGAGATCAGGATCAAGATTAGAAGCAAGTAATGATTTATATATTGGTCAATAATTCCCAAACAAGGAATCCATGTTGTTCGATGTTATAAAATTTAGCCTTCGCCGAGGAGTGCAGCATAAAGTCCTTGAGTTTGGAAAAAGGGAAATTTCGGTGTGAGTGCACCATGGCAGAACAAGGATGTGCTTGGTCAATTCAGGTGACTCTAAGGGAGAAGTCTCAAATGTGGGAGGTCATGAAGTTTACTGATAAATATACTTGTCTTTTTTCTATTTTACCAAAGATTCACCAGCAGCTGGATTCAAAGGTTATCTGTGCAATCATCCACTATATCGTAGAAATTGATCCAGATACAACTGGCAAAGTGCTATAGCCAAATGTTTGTAAGGAGTTGAAAGTGGTGTTATCATACAAGACGTGTTGGCTTGGGAAGCAGAAGGTAATTGCTATGATATATGGAAATTGGGAGGAATATAAACTCCCTACACTTTTTACAAGTTTACACAATATGTGCCAAGTAGTATTTATCAGTAAACTTCTATCTTTTACTTTTTTCCTATGATGTTATTAATTGTCCTTCCATATGTTATTAATTTCTATATTGTTAACCTTTTTTTTTTAGGTTGCCTGCCCGGTATCCAAGGCTTTGCCTTGAATAATCCAGGTCGACCCGGGTCACGCACCTGGCTATGGCGGGTGAGTCTCCCAGCGGGGATAACTGCGTTCACAAGGTCTCGAACTTGAGACCTTGCTTAAGCGATACCAAGCCGCTTACCACTTGGACTAACCCCCGTTGGTTATATTGTTAACCTTTTTATTAGTTAAAAAGTGTTTTTTTATTGATGCCTTAATTGTTCCTTTATATGTGAGTTATTAAATGACCTTCCGTTTGTTTTTAGTTTAATAGTAACTAATTGTCCTTCTACATGTTAGTTTTAATTGTCTTTCTACCTTCCATTTGTTATTAATTATTCTGCATATGGATTTATGGCAGGTTTGATTGTGCATTTACAGATTGTGCCATGTATCGACAATGGTTTATTGGTGACGATGTTATGATGTTCAAACGAGCATTTTGGACATTTCCAGCATGCATAGAGGCATTTAAGCACTACAAAAAATTCATTTCAATTGACGGCACATATCTGTATGGGAAATACAGTAGTGTATTGCTAATAGCAAGTGCTCAAGATAGGAACAGTCGGATTATCCCAACCGCATTTGCAGTTTTTGCGGGGAAGACAAAGGAGGCATGATTTTATTTCTTGAAGAATGTCTGAGAATATGTAACACCCCAGCAAGGCATTCTTGTTTTATCGGACAGACATGTCTTTATCGTCGCAGCCATGTAAGATGAAGAGAATGATTGGTGTGCTCCAGGAGTGTATCATGGGTTATATGCAATTCATTTAGCATCAAATTTCAACACTCTCTTCAAAGACACTGAAGCAAAGAAGACACTAATCAACCAGGTTATAGTTAGTTACGTTCTACGTATCTCCACTGGAAAGGTGTGCTAACCAGGATTGATCCAGCAAAGGGTAGTGGATTGACATGATCCTTCTTGAACGGTAAGCTCAACATGCTAACGAAGGACGTCCTTTTGGCAACATGACCACAAATTTGTCAGAGCATTAGAATAATGTGTTGAAGGGAGCACGATCTCTTCCGATCACGGATCTAGTCAAGACCATATACTACAAATTGGTCAAGATGTTCTATGCCAGAGGACAGAGCACACAAGCTCATCTAAGGGCAGGGGCAAATTTTTGTGAGTACTTGTCAGACGAAATTAAGGCTAGTAGTCGTCTAAAGCAAAACATGCATGTGAGACCGATAAGTTAGGATGACATGACTGATGAGGTGTTGGTGCGTGACTAGACTGTGGTATTTAGTCAGAGGTACTTCAAGGTCGACTTAGGTAACATAACCTATGACTATGGAGTATTCTAGGAATTTCACTTCCCTTGTTGCCATGCAGTAGTAGCATGCCACGAGACACAACTTGATTGGGCTAGCTTTGTTCATCCTATTTATAGTATGGATTATGTTGCTCATGTGTATATGGGAGAGTTCAGACCCTTGCCAAATGAGCATTTGTGGCCTTAGCCTAGTGGACTTACCATCTTGCCATATCTGATAATGAGATGGAGATATGAAGGTTGGCCGATTTCTATCTGTATTCCAAATGAGATAGACGAAGTTGAACCAAATAGGGTGAGATGTTGTCGCATGTATCATCAGCCATGTCACACGAGACGTCATTATCTGCATATAAATGCTAGTGGTATAGTGTCATGGTTGTTATGGATGGCTTGTTATGTATTGTTACATGATATGCCTTTTATGGATGACTTGTTACTTGTTATGTCAAATTTGGTTTGGTTGTCGTTACTAAGTTTATTCTTTAATCAACCCTAAACAAATTTGCCATAAAGAAATAACAAACTCAACAAAATGAACCGCATAATAAAGTAATATATATACAATCCATAAAAGTTACATAAAGTTACAA
Organism: Nissolia schottii; assembly: GCA_003254905.1. Classification (NCBI taxonomy): domain Eukaryota; kingdom Viridiplantae; phylum Streptophyta; class Magnoliopsida; order Fabales; family Fabaceae; genus Nissolia; species Nissolia schottii. The sequence continues at coordinate 24,596 of QANU01003603.1, forward strand.
AATAATATACACAACAAAAATGAAAGAAAACTATCTGTATGCTCCATCGTGGTGGCCAGGGACGTGGTATTTTCCTCCCATGTGGCACATCGGTGTGCGCCTCAAATGGCTAGACCAACATGGATGCTGCTGCGGAGCTCCCCCTCCCCATCTTTACCCTGTTACATCTGACTAGGGGTGTTCAGCGAGTGGGTCCGACCCGACCTCCTTTGGGTCTAGTTAGGTCGAGTTGGCGAGTTGGCGAGTTGGCGAGTTGGCGAGTTGGCGAGTCGGCAGGTTAGACTCGTCTGACCGGTCACTTGTGTTGGGTCGGGTGTTAGGTCCAACTTGTTAGAACCGAACCGAACCGACCCGCCGACCCGCCATTTTATTTTATTATTTTATTATTTTATATATATTAAAAACAAAAAATTGTTATTAGATTTATTTTCTTTTTGACCTAAGATCATATTATGCATTAAAACATAATATATATTTTTCAATAAAAAACATATTTTTATTATAAAAAAATAAATTTTCTTTTTTAAAAAAATGATGGGTCACTTGTCAACCCAACTCGACCCAACCCAAATGGGTCACCGGTCTAGTGGATGCTCACCCAAAAAAACCAAATTTTGACTCGACCCTCCAAAGTTGGGTCAAGCCCAAAACATGGTCGAGTCCGACCTAACACATGTTCATCCCTACATCTGAATATCCCCTACAGAATATGATGGGGCTCAGGGAGAAGACGCTACCTGATCTAATGCACCGAGAAGTTGTCGCTCCATGGAAGTAGTGTCGAGGGGAACGTTGGGCTTAGCACCATGGGAGGGGGAGAATTCAGCAACAAGTGTTGTAACACTGCCACATCCTCCGTCGTGCCCCAGTACATATCCTCAAAAAGTAGTGCACTCAAAGTCTACGGCTGACGGCGATAGACATCGCCTACTAGAGTTTGGGGCTCTGGGGAGAAAACCTCACCTAAAGACAAAGTAGTGTCAACCTGACGAAACTAGGAAGGCCCTAACCCTAAAGCGTACAATGTCGAAGCAGCAAAAAATTTGGGATACAATTGCTGGTGCTTCCAAAACTCCACTGACAGCTACCCATCTGCATGGTGACTTCTAGAAGCACCATATTGTATATGGTGACTTCTAGAAACACCATTAAGTGTATGTTGCTGAGTCGACTAGGTCGACTAGTCATCATCCTGGCCAAGCTCGGCATCTACATATGCCTACTAGTAGGGGGCTCCGATCGGCATATCAAAGTCCACGAATGGGAATTCGTCATCATCTAGGTCATTGTACTAGCACTGGTTGGCACGTGTCCCTCCCCTCATCCTAACCGGTAGTGTACGTTAGTCAAGAGTAGGAGTAGGAGCTACGGGTAGATGTGGCACTACGGGATCCTCCTACTGAACATTGGCTGGCAACTCCCTCAGAGTAGGCTCAATTTCTTCGGGAGAAAACCCTAAAAGCCTCCTTGTCGAGCCCTCATACCATTGAAAATACTAGAGAGAAGGCCTAGAGTCTTCACTAAAGGAGTAAGACACTGTCCTATATATGCGAGTATCCCACGCCTCGTGCTATCTCAAATGAAATAGTCTCCAGTCAGTCGCTTTAGCACCCTTCGCATCCTTCACGTGCAACCACTCAATGTCGATCAAGAGTTTGGGTATCCACTAGGCACCACCCAACTATCGGACGACACGGTCTGCATGGTTTCACTTGATGATAGCAATGCGGATAAGGGTAGTATTTGATGCCCATATCACTTGCTCGTCGTATACCCACCCAGGAATCGCTACATGAACAGGTGACTCGTTATACGACGTTCAAATAAACTGTAATCTTAAAATAAAAAATATTTTAGTCAACCATAAACTAACGTATCATAAATAACTAAAAATTGGAAACATAGAAAGGTAATTTGTTTGACTTACCCCGTCAATGTCAAGCTGGCCACGATAAGTTACCAGTCACACCTTGTAACGACCCAAAAATCATTACCGAAACACAAGAGACTAGTTCTCTTACAGAAGTCTCTTAGGAACTCTTTTAAAAAAACATGCACTTTAACTTTAATTAAAAACAAATAAAACTTTCCTTTTCTGAATAAAGATAAACTCTTTTACAATGAGCGTAAATATACACAATAAAATACGCGACTAGTCTAAAGATCTTGCTTGTATATAATTGGAGCACTCTTGACATGACTCAATTACAAAATAAAATAAAACTAACATGTCCTATAGGTAGCTTCACCTCAAGGTGAACTGCTGACTCATGAATTCTGATGTTACTGCACTGACCATAAACTCCATACACTGCTACTCTGCTTCGTAACCTATAACTAGAGGGAGAGGTTGAGGGGTGAGAGCTTTGGGAAGAGTCTCAGCGAAAGGTCATCTACACGACAATGTGGGACACGTCAAAAATTTGACGTCCAGATGCAATATATAATATATAACAATCATGAAAACGTTCATATGATAATAATAATAATGGCGATAATGATAATGGTGATGATGATGATAATCATCATCTTAAAAGCATTTAAGAACATAAGCAAGTAGGGAGTTCTCTAGATAGACGTTTTGAGTATTACAGTTTAGTTGTTCCTGAAATGTCCAGGCTTTACAGTCTTCTCTTAATCTACATGACATGATACATGACACCAGACATCACGAGATGCCATGTCCGGATTTCACGGTCTTGCCTAAATCTACATGAATTATATTCTACTTTATAATCGTACAAGCTATATCAGGGTCAACATAGATTGTTCTTGACTTACAATTCTATTCTAGTATAACTCCTATGAAAATAAGTTAAACATTGTCGCATGAAAAGGCATAAACATGATAACATAATACCTTAATTTATAACTGATAACATAACGTGACTTTAATCATGAATATTTATACACATGCAACATGTCACATTTAATGCAATAAAACATGTGGTCTCATGTAGTTTTAAAATAGTTTCATGACTTTCTAAAATATTTTATAAATAGCTACTTTCATAAATAAAGAAGATTTCTAAAATAAATCATTATTTTCTTAAATAAGGAAATTACTAAATAATAAATAATAACTAATTTCATAATTACTTAAAATAAAACATTAAGTTTCACCTCTTAGGATTTTATAAACATGCTTAAATAAAATACTTCTAAAAATAAATGAATAAATAAATAACTTTTAAAATAAATACATGTCTAAAATAGATCGTAAAGAAATTCATTCACTTGCTGGGATCTCCTGACACCCTACGTGGAGGCACTGCTTCCCCACGAACCGAAAACGAGAGGGGAGAAAAGAAATAAAAAGAACTAGAGTGAAAAGTCTAACAAAAATAAAAATTTTCAAGCTCTTGAGTGAATTAACAAGTCTAAATACTCACGAAAAACTTTTATATATATATATATATATATATATAGGAGAGGAAGAAACTCTCTTCTATGATGCATCTGATGTGGGACTCCAAACAGTGAGCCGCTGCAGTGCTCCCAGTGCACTGTTTCCCATTTTTTTCTTTCTAAGAGTCATCACACACCTCCTTCACGGGTTTCGTTCTCACCCAAACGAAATGCCTTATGCACAAAAAAATACAATTTCATGTTACAAATAAATAATGTAAATAAAAAATAAACTAAAATTTTTATAGTACATACCGAGCAGCCAACATGAACCTCATTTGTCGACCCACACGGACTAGCTGGGGCATTGTCATCGAAGACCATACTTGTAACAGCCACTACACCACAGCAACCATATGCTACATATCCAAATTTAAATACAGAAGTCAATAATAGGATGACGTCATAATTACAAAAGGAAAAAACTCATGACCATAGAATGGTAGCATCGAGCGGAAAAAATCCTTTAGCTGAGAAAAAAAAAAAGGAAAAAGAAAACCAACCCCCTCCTTTCTCTACCGGGAATCAATACGTGCTGGAGCCTAGATTTCGATCTAGGGTTTCTTGCATTCCGATTGTGTCTGCAAAGTTTTGATTTCATTCAGTTCAGGGGGTTTAACTTTTTTTCCAAAATTTTTTTGTGAAATTTTGAAATTCGGTAAAGGAAATAAAAAAAAGATGGTGAGGGTTTTGAGGAGCTGCATACAATCGATCTTGAAGCTGGTGAACTCGGTAATTGGAATGGCTGGGATAGCCATGATTCTGTATTCTGTGTGGTTGATTAGGGTTTGGCAGCGGCAGATGGGTGAGCTTCCGTTTGATCAAGATTCTGATTACCCACCTCCCTGGTAAAAGGAAAACATATCTCTTTTTTTGTTTCTTCTGGTTTTTTTTTTTTTCCTATCCCATTTTCCCTTATGTTGATGGATGAGAAAATATTGGAATTTGGTTGACCCCTGAAGATAAAATGTGAGGATCCTGGATACCAATGTTGTTTGGAGCAAAGAAAAATGAATGAGATTAATCGTTTTCTATTGCCTTTGTTATTAAGTAGTTGATTGGAAGATAATATTTTTGGAAGCCAAAATATTTTATAGACTAAAGAATCGTTTATTGGGAATTTTTGTTTTGCATGATAGATGAATCTGTTGAATTCTAAGTTGAAGAAGAGAACCAGTGATAATTATATGTAAGCAGGATTGTTTGAGCAGGAATGTTGATATTTGTATTTGGAAAGAAACACTGCTTGGCAGTTGGCAGTTGGCACCTAAACATTTGTATGCTTCCTTTGTTTGAACACGATCAGGATGTTGTGTGGGGTTGTTTGTGTCCTGCATGTATGCTAATTGTAGATTATTAAGTTCTTATGTGTTTCATATAGTTTGTTGATGAACCAAATGCTTCTTTTGTTGCAACCAGGTTCATTTACACGTTTCTTGGCCTTGGAGTCGCATTCTGCGTGATCACTTGTTCCGGTCACATTGCTGCTGAAACTGTGAATGGTTGTTGCTTGTATTTGGTATCCTTTTCTTGAGCCTACTTTGTATTTTCAATCTATGATGAATGGATGTTGGCATGGGTACAGGATACAGAACTGGTATGACATTACGTTACAACATTGGTTAAAAGTTAAGATACAATTATGGGAAGACACTGCAAAACTAGGGGTGGCATAATGATCCATGAACTCATTACCCATCTTGTCCAATCTGGCATGAACCCAATCCAATCCAATCCACTCATTAGTGTATTGGTTCTTAATGGGGTGGATTTTCTAAATCCAATTCTTGTATTGGATCTATAATGGATCATTCATGATCTATAATGATAAAATACTTTTAAAATGTCAAAAGCCACATTTTTCTTTCAAATATAATGCATTGTTAGATGGATGGGTTTGATATCCATCCATAAAAAAGTAACTGATGGATGGTTCAGATAGTTATTTATCAAGTATCAACTAGGTCAAGGATGGTGTCAAATCTAAAGTAAAGAATTTAAATTTTAAGTGCTAAATGTGTATGAAAGAAAAAAAAAATCAAGTTCAAGGCTGAAAATTTTCATTTTTGACTGAATTGAGCTTTCAAACCACTCTAAAGAGCAATAAGCCAGTAATATTGTGTTCAATTGCAGAAATATTTCACTATGATGTATGATCTCATTATGTCGCTAAAGCAATGTTGACCTTGACTGCATACAGTATATGGTTTTTGTGGTTTTGCTTATAATGCTGGAGGCTGCAATAACATTTGATGTATTTCTAAATCGGGACTGGGAGAAGGTATATTGTACATCAAAACACACTCTCAGTTATGATTTTTGTTAATTCGATACCTTTGCAGTGTCTCTTCTCTGTGACACGTTAGATGGGGTTAAGCCACAGTCTGATCAATTTTAACTTGGAAATTGGAATCAGGACTTTCCAAAGGACCCCTCAGGCAGTTTTGATCAGTTCAAGAATTTCATAAGGTCAAACTTCGAGATGTGCAAATGGGTAGGCCTGTCACTTCTTTCTGTACAGGTAAATTTCCCTCCCTCTTTCTCTGTTTGTGTGTGGCACTTGTATAAGAATTTAAGATGCATTTACTGGTGAAGCCTAATTACCGAATGCCAATATTTCTTTAGATGAGTTCCAATATGATTCCAAATTTCCAACTCAAATCAGCAATTTAATTCAAGTGAAGCTTTATGTCAGCTTTTTTAAGATTGTCTCTGTAGCTTTTTCCTTTCCTTCTGCGAATAAAATGCAGAAAATGTTGTCCCCAAATATTGGAAAGTACAAAATTTAAAAAAAAACAATGTATTGCTGCTCAGGATCAAACTGGGGACATGGTGTGTGTAAGTCTGTAAGACTACCATAATAACCCACTACACCACCCACAGCATCAACTTTCATCTTTTGCAAAATTTCAGGTATTTTACTTTGGCAAAATTTTTGTGGGGGGGGTGGGTGTTAAGAAAACAGTTTCTTTTCAAGGACATTCTTGATTTTCATGTGGGCCTTTGACTAATGGTTTGAAACAGTTTTTTTATTCTTTCATATTATCCAATAGTTTGGTCCTTGGTATTCTCAAAGCAAAGCAGCATGTATCATTTCTTCCTAACTTTAGCTAGTAGTTACTTAGTAATGTTTGTCCTTTTTTTTCACATTTTTCCTGTTTTGTTCAATTATTGATAATCTGGATGCCTATTTTATGATTAAGAGACTGATTTAGTTGCATTATGAATCTGAACCTGTTAATCTCAGTATATTAATTAGTAATTATCGCAGAAACTGGTCAACATTCTGCTGCAACTTTAATTCATTAGATTTGTCAGAGTGGTACATGATCAGCTTATGGGTATTTTTTGTTGTGATTGGTCTCATATTTCTAATGACTACTATTGTTTTTAAACATCGAGAATGATGTTACTTTTTGAATTTGGAACTTTGGTTGATGGGTGCCCTTCACTAGCAGGGTCTCTCGTTGTTATTGGCAATGATACTTAAAGGTCTCGGGCCGCATCAATATTATGACAGTGATGATGAATATGCTGCTGACAGGGTGCCACTCTTGAAGAATGCTCCAACTTATATTGTTGATCCTGGATATGTGCATGGGCGGGCCTAAAAATGAATCATGGGTCAGGATTAGCGACAAGGTAAAAAATGATTAGAATGCTTTAATTGATCAGGATTTTCTGGTGCAAATCATTTATTTCCGCTAGTTTCTCACAAATACCAACCATTAGTCTATTACTCATCAGCCTCGTCTTTATGTGGTTCCAAGATGCCACTAGGCTTTACTTTTGATCTATACTATAATTCATGAATTTGAAAATGGTGATGTATTGGATTAAATTTTTTAGCATTTATGTCTGAATTCTGATTTTCTTCATTGCTTTTCTCATAACTAGTTCAGAACATAAACTTATGCTAATGAAGCTTTTGTGCATGGTATTGATTTAATATATGATTAACATTATTCTTTCAATTGTTAGATTATTTTTTTTGGTCTCCCAGGGTATTCACCGCTGGAAGCAGTGATTTGCGTACTGTTAAGGGATATATCGGTTTTGATTTTATTTTGTTACAATATTTTAGTTGTCTTAATCCTCGTGGGATAAGGCTTGGTTTGAAGTTGCTGTACTCACTATTAGTAACATGTTAATATTTTAAACCTTTATTCTTGCTTGCACTATCCTTGACTACACACTATGGTATTCGTCTGATCCATGTTATAATAGGACAAGACTTAGTTGTTGTCGTATTCTTGCTTGCACCAACTTTTTTTCATTGACAATTTCATTTTCTCTTAAACAGGCAAATAGGCGATCCATTGCTTCAAATTGAACCTTGACATTTTGAGCTGTGGAAACACCAGCGGTACAATGCTCCTTTAGGTCGAAGATCTGTCAGCCTATTAGTTATTGAAATAATGGCAATGGGAGAAACAAGTACTTATCGTGACTCCAGCATTTGGTACACCAAAGTCATTATAGTCAATGAGCAAATGTATGCGTTTGTATGATTTATGTTTTGTAGGGCGTGTATAAATTCCAGAACATCTTGATAACCCGCCACCCCCTGCATCTTCTTTTGAAAGTATCTCGGGAAGTTGGATCAGAAGATATGAACAAATATATTTTGGTTAAACCTGGTTCCTCTTCAATCTTCATTCATATGTGGATACAAAATGCAGTTTTGGTGCCTGAGCCTCAAAAAAACATGATTACTTTGTTTACTCTTTTCTGTTCGAAGACGTGATTCTGATACACATCATTTAATCAAATGGAGAGAGGAAAGTAAAAATGCTCAGTAAATCAGATCTATAATCACCCTAGAATATATAGTTATTTGACTATATTACTTTACCTGAATATAGTTTATTGAAATTAAACTCAAAACGTAAATTGCGAAAGGGATAATACAAAATTGATATGGAACAGGACTAATTGCATGGCATAGGATCATACTAGATTTTTCTTTAACTTTCGATTTTACAATAGCAAACACATGTTTTAGGAAATAGGACGAACATCTTATCACCTATAAGAGTGAATAGGCTTATTCAAAGATTGATTTCTTTTTTATAAGAAAATCGGTTAGAAAACTTTACACGAACTGTAAATTAATACTTGGTGAAAGTTTAACTACTCAACATAGGGCCTTGGTGATGGATGTACGAGTTTTGAAGCAAGTGAAGAGAAACAACCAAGAGAGGATCCCAAGGATTAGGTGGTGGCAATTGAAGGGCGAAAAACAAAAGATTTTCTAAAGAAGAGTTATGGAAGAAGTGAGTTGGGAGACACAAGGAATGGCATATGAGTTATGAGATGAGATGACTGAAGAGATCAAGAAGGTGGCAAGAGAGACACTAGGAGAATCTAGTGGTCTTGGATTAAAAGTTAAAGAGTATTGGTGGTGGGATGAAAGCGTACAAGATAAAGTGAAAGCAAAATAGGATTGTTTTAAAATTTGGTCTCTGCATAAGAATGCTGAAAACTGGGAAAAGTATAAGATAACTAGGAGAAAAACAAAAAATGCAGTGAGTGAAGCACGGGCTAGGGCTTTTGATGGGTTATACTAATCCTCAGGCACTAAAGTAAGGGAAATGGGTATTTAGCAGTTAGCTAAAGGCATGGAAAGAAGGGCAAGAGACTTGTCCCAGTCACAGAACAAGACATTAAGATTAGGTGGAATAACTACGTACTTTCAGAAGTTGTTTAATGAAGGCCAGGGTCTCTCCCACAATCAAAGAGACTAAATATCAGGGAAGGAAATCAAAATTATACGTTTTATAGTAAAATACGAGAAGCGGAGGTAAAAGAAGCTTTGAAGTGGATGCAGAATAAAAGGGCATTAGAATCAGACAACATACCTATTGAAGTATGGAAATGCCTTAGAGAAAAGGGAACACGGTGACTCACAAAGTCTTTTCAATGAGAACATAAGGTTGAAGAAAATGTCAAATAGGTGGAGGAGGAGTGTCTTGGTCCCCGTTTTCAAAAAAAGGGAGATATACAAAATTGTGCAAACTACAGAGGGATTAAGCTCATGAGTCATACTGTGAAATTATGGGAACGAATAATTGAGCGGAGAATGCGACAGGAGACTCATCACAAAAAATCGATTTGACTTTAAGCTTGGTAGGTCTACCATGGAGGCGATCTACCTATTGCGGAGATTAATGGAGAGATATTGAAGGGACCAAAGAGACTTACATATGGTTTTCATCGATTCCAAGAAAGTGTACAATAGGGTGCCAAGAGAGATTTTATGGAAGGTTTTGGAGAAGAAATGAATTCGGATTACTTACATATAAACAATCAAAGATATGTATGACAGTGTTACAACTAGCGTAAGAACACAAGGTAGAATGATTGAGGAATTCCCCATCACTATTGCTTTACACCAGTGGTCAATGCTAAGTCCCTATCTTTTCACCATAGTCTTTGATGCTTTTACTGAACACATTCAAGATGCAGTGCCCCAATGCATACTTTTTGCATATGACATTATTCTGGTAGGAGAGTCGAGAGAAGAGTTAAATGGACATTTAGAACTATGGAGATAAGTACAAGAAACACATAGTCTTCGTATAAGCAGAAGTAAGCCCGAAAATAAGGAATGCAATTTTTGCAAGAGGCGTACAAGTCCAAAGATAAATTAGACATGGAAAAAATATAGAGGAAATTATTAGAAAAGACCTGAGGTTAATGATATGCATGAAAACATGGTCCTTGATAGGACACTATGGTGTTGCTTGATCCATGTAACCAAACCCACATAGTAGGAAAAGGCTTAGCTATTGTTGTTGCTACAACATTGTGAATGTATATATGATAAGAGAGGAATGGTAAATAAGGAATGATAAATGTTGTGTATATGAACATATAAGAGGAGCAATAATTATAATTAATATCTATTTATAATATATAATTTTTTATACAAGACTTTTAGATATTGTCACATCAAACATTTTTTTAAGGTAGCTACCTCTAAATGAAACATTATTCTACTAACCCAATTCAGTTTATTTTACCTCAATTAAATTCTCTAATCCAATTAAGTTTTCAATAATTTGAAATACCCTCGCATCTTACGGGTAAATATCTAGTTATTATTACGTAAACTTAATAGAGTAAAAAATGTGTTTATGCAAAAGGAATGATTCTATAGAATGACTTATCACTAAAACAATGTAGTATCCAGCCTGTTATTCTTACTTCTCTCCAACACTTGCTACAAATTACATAGTCTCGAACATGAATATATAGACTAGCATGTGTTGAATGGAAAGCTACATTAACAAGTAGCACTGTCCTAGGAGATTTTCTTCTAAAAAGAGAAAGGAGGGAAATTATATGAATTCTAGAATGTTTAGGTGCCATAATGGCTGACCAACTCCGTAGAGTAGAGAATGAAGCTAATCTTCCACAACAGTACACCCTATCCCGTGGTTTTGGACAACCCGTAGTGTCATGTAGGAGTAGGAAAAAGGAAACAAATAAAACAAAGCAATAGCATTTACTACCGTTTCAATTTTCTCTATTCCTTTCCATTCCAATATTGCTATTATGAAAGCACGGTTCTTTTTCAGGTACTCATATTTGGGTAGGCCCATCATGTTACTCCAAATTAACTTATTATACTGAATCTTTCCATCTTTGAAACTTATTCACATTTTTTAGAATATAATAAGAGTTTAATTTCTATTCATGGACAGATAAATTTTTTTTACACTATCAATCAATTAAATCTTGTCACATTAGTATAATGGTTGACTTTATATCTTATTTCTTAAAAAGTTATGTACATTGAGAAATCTAATTGATTAATAATATAAAATATTTTACATTGTCAATGAATAAAAATTAATATTATATAATAATAATATAGTATGATTGGAAAAGATTTATGGTATGTGCAATGAGTGAGTGCTGAATAAATTTCAGTCAATTCACATGGAACCGTCAGGTCTCTATACCGACCACTTAATCATATTTTATTGACACTAACCAGAGCTACCTTTTTATTTGCATTTAAGTAATGAGAATTGAGATGTTGTTTTGGTAAGACAACGAGATTTATGGGCATTTGTTATTTTTTATATGTTAGATATGCCTTTCTTAAATTTAAAAAAAAAATGCTCAATATTAGAGTCACATTGTTTAGGTATGTCAGGACATCTTTCCTTCAATCAGATGTGTTTGCTTGTTGCTGCTCTTTCATTTCTCTTGCCAGCGGACACATCTGGTGTTGCGTTTTACAGGTCTTAGTCATTTTGTATTTTTTTCATAAGCATAAAAAAAAATACACATTATGTATAAATAAAGCCTAAATAATTTTTATAAATGTAAAATAATTCATATTATTTAAACTAATTTTTAGAGTTAAGTTAGATTAATCAATGATTCAATAACTTTGTCTGAAACCTCTAAGTACAACTGAGAAACTTTGACTTTTTGTTTTCTTTTTTCGTCATAGAGTATGTAGTAAAATCTTTTCAATAGAAAAACCATTTGAATTCAAATGTGAGTCCTATCAAATAATTTATTAAATAGATAAATCGGTTAAAAATAATAACTTATTCATATAAAAATAAATAAGAGATAAACTAACTCAATAAAAATAAATAAATCAAACAAATCTAAATCCTAATAAATTAAATTATTTTCCTTTTACTTTATCACTCATTCAAACCAGACATAGCTATGCAAACAGGGAAAGATGTAAATGTAAGGATGTGGGGGGACTTGCCCCACTAGGATTTTTTTTTTCAATTAAAATATGAATATACAAAAAGTTTTTTCAATTTTGTTCCACTAATTGATCAACATTGCCCCCACTTGAAAGTAAATTTTATTTTTTAACGCAACAATTATACTAAATGAATACTATGTTTTAATAATTTATATTTTTAAAATAAAATTTAAATATAAAAAAGAATAAATAACTGATTTCATAATCACATGTGTTGAATGTAATAAAAATATATCATTTTTATAGTTAACAAGTTTTTGTCAAAAAACAAGTTTTTATCACTTTTATGGCTTAAACCGTAAAGCGTATCGTTTTTAATTCACTTCGTCTTTGCGTAAAATTTAAAGTATTTTAAGATATAATTAAAACCTATCATCTAAAGGTTTGAAGCAAACTTTTAACTACCTCATTGATTCTTAAATGTAATTATGTGGAATTTTTTGTTATGCTTATGTAATTTTATCCCCACTTATGCAAAGGCCATGTTTGGGTCATGTGAATAGTAGAAATGAATGGTGGACCCAAATCATGGTGACAAAAGAGATAACCTTATTTTCTTGCCAACAAAATCATAATATATTGTCTTGAAACACACTCAATATTGAAATGAAAAGCAACATACCATAACAATCAAACCAACTTATAATTTTGCATGTCGATAGTTAGACGAGAGAGTCTTTGTGTTTTTGATATTTTGGACAATAGGTTAGTCTCGAACCGAGTATAAAAAATTTAAAGATAAACCAAATCAACATGTCACTCAGGAGATTAGACCAAGAGTGTTTGATAAGATAACTTGTGAGTTATGCTCGAATAATAAAATGAGAAATGCATTGCGGGCAAAAGCAATATAGGAGATGGTCAAACGTCTTTCCAAGTTACATGCACGTCGAGGGAAGAGACCATTGGGAGGGGCACTGGAGTTTCTTCGATAAAACCACTATGACTAAGGGACATTAATTAGGGTTTTTCATTCAAAGAGACAACAAATATTTTGGTGTCAAGTTTGGCTAAAAAATTCTACATCATAAATACGTTTTAATTGGAACGACTTATTAATTTAAATAGATAAATCAGTACAAATGATAACTTGTTCAAATAAAAGCACACGATATAAACCTAAATCTCTGAAAAAGATAAAATAAACATTTAAATCTTAATGAACTTAATTATTATCCATTTACTTTATCATGTGAAGTAAAAAGTCCGAATTGAAAGGTTGTTAAAATATTTTTCACTTGGATAATATTTTTTAATGTTTGGATTTGCAACGCATGCTACAAAGTACAAATCTAACATCTTAGTCAATGTTTGATTCATATTTTAATACAAAAATGGCAAATGCAATAAGACATTAAAAACACGTCTCTATAATATTATTTTTAAAGACAATTTAAAAATGATCTTAAAACGAAGATAATCTCGAATTTTATTTCTCTCCTTCTCAAGATATGTTCCTCTCTCAATATCTCTTTCCCTTCTATCCCAAAAGTGAGGAACAAAATCCTCCCTTACCACATAACACCCTGCATTCGTCCGGTTCGCGAAGCTCGTCGGTTGCGCCACCAAAACGGCCGAGAGGCGTGGAGAAATTTCGAGACGGGAAACTAAACCCCCAAATCCTCAGAAGGGAGAAGGGTAAGCGACTAGGTTTTAGGACCCCAGAAATTTTTCGGAACCGTCAGCCGAGTTTCGGCTCGAACGGGTTTAGGATACTGGGAATGAAAGGAAATTCTTGGATTTCAATCGATTGAATCCCCATTTCAATCGAATGAAAGAACTCGCAGGAATTCATTCGAATGAAACCCTAGACATTCGAATGAATCCTGAAGGACTTGAGATTTTAGTGGTTCCAAGGAGTCCAATGAGTCCGGGTATGTGTATGTTTGTAATTGAAGGCATGCATCATGAGGGGAGGCCGTCATAAGAGTTAGGACGACCTTAGATAATTGGAAGTCCACATTAAAATTTAAAGAAGATCATAACTGAACCCTAGGAAACCAAGAAAGGTTAGGAAGGTCCCGACCCCAGTGGGCTCGGTAGACCATAGTTAAGGAGTCTAGTTACATGATTAGGATACCCCTATTCTCTTGGCAAAGTCTTACAGACACGCCCCTCGCCAATTTGGCAAGACGAATTGGTTACGAGCAACGCAGGTAAAAAGACCTGATCGCGATATGTAAGACGGGCATAGGCCCAAAGATGCAAAACGGGCATAGGCCCCAAAGATGAAAAACGGGCATAGGCCCACATATGTAAAACAGGCATAGGTCTGTACGAATGATACAATGACTAAGGGGGGCCCCACTAAAAGAGAAAAGAGAAACGGATTGAGTCATAGGGCCGATCAAAGCGTGTCCACACCTGATCACTCATAGGTTTGGTCCCTCGCCATTCCAGAAAGAGGGGATGGTTGCACTAATTGCATTCGATGTTTACCTCCTATGAGCCTTGCATGGTTAGCTACCATACCGGTTATAATGAGCGCCGCCGGGTCGATGCAATAGTGGCAAAAGAGGTTGTAGTCCGAGGCCACGGCTACAAAGGTGTAAGGACTAAGTAGGACGCAGCCACCGAGCGCGTAAGAGATCCCCAGATTCCCTCATGCACTATATAATTAAATGTAGGTATTGATGAATGATGATGTGATGATAAGTGTGTATGTATATTTGCTTAAGCATTATGTATAACTATTCATGCCTTATGTATCGTCAAGGGAACGACCCGAGACGACTATTACATCTTTAGCAGTAACGAAATGTTAAAAAGCACGAAGTCCAGGTAATGACAAGATTAGAAACCCAATCACCTAGTAATATAGATAAAGTTGCTCAGGATGTAGGTACAAGATAATAACTGATAGAATTAGTATTGCATGAAACGTAGAGGGTTTCCTGAGTGGCTGGAGAATGCCCGAGTAATTGAACTATAGTAGCCACGTAGAGTTTCCACTAAGAACGTAGCCGTTCTTACCCCCACTCGTGTATGACTCCAGCTGATAGGTTTGTCATCACCGCCGCCCAAGGATGTTTGGCTGTTCACGCGCTCTCGACAGCGCAATTATCGGACCTATACCTTATTGGAGACCAGCACGTTCGCCCCTGTAAACTTTCCAGGAGAGAGCCCCGAGCAGGTACATCGCAGACTTCGCAGGCCAGGGTCATCGCCCATGCGCCCCATCTGGATAGACGAGCGTCCAGGAGGCAGCTCTCACGACCCGATTCATGTTGACGGAGAGGATGTTTCTCCACCACCTAGACCAGAGCCACCGCGGACGCTTGAGCGAGAGACCGATCCCGAGCCAGCTACACCTCCGGTTCGAGGACGAGGTATGCGCACCACCGCTCGCAAGAGCGTTCTCCCAGTGCGACCACGCAGGTTCGTCCCCCGCGAGTTCACCGCCGTGACGGATATCTCCAGCGAGGACGAGGTGGATCCCGCCGAGCCAGAGGAGGATTCGGATGAGTAGCTGCAGGAGAGTCCTTTCAGTGCTGCTCGAGAGATGTAGTTAGGTTTGTATCGGAGACGCAATGAGTAGTACCCATCCGTGTGCGCAGGTTCCGTTCACTTGTAGTGTTGTGTATATGTATTATTGTGTATAAACTGACGCAGGATATGTATGTCCGTTGTAGGACAAGGATCCTTATTATGATATCAATGTATAATTATGTGTGTATTATTTGTGGGCCGTATGTTTATTTTCCTCAGGTACTCGTCGTACGCCAGGTATGTACTCGTGTTCCTTTACCTTCTTTTTCGTTCTATTTATGCGGTATGACGCGGATGGCTCGATATATTCGTAGTATGATCAAAAGAAATTTTAAATTGGCCCGTTATTTTATAAAACCCTAATTTCAACCCAGGATATAGAATCATAATGGTTCACAGCACCAGAAGAGCACCACCTAGCTGGAAAGTCTATGACTTAAGCATAGGCTGACTAGCTAGGGTGTTTCACCCTCCCCTCTTCGCCCTTCCTTGAATCAAAGTAGGGGTGTCAAACGGGCCGGCTCAGCCCGCTTAGGGCCGGGGCGGAGTCAAAATTATGCCTATTTTTATGACCCGGCTTGTTTATGGTTAGTCCGCAAGCCTAAACGGGCCAGCCCGCCAGCCCGTTTATTTTTTAAAAAAAATTAAAATTTTGGTCTATTTTTTATGATTTAAATACAAAGTTGTAAATAAGTATGCGTGATCATTTTTAACTATTTTTTATCGTTTATCTATTAATTAATTAGAAAGAAATAGTTTAAATGGTTGATTGCGATATTATATTATCTTTTTTGTTCCTTCAACTATCTTGGTTGAAAGATATCAAATGCTTTCAAATGCTAATTGAAATTGATTCATGAATTAATATAACTTTCATTAATTAAATGACGGCATATAACATTGATGTGAGTACTGTTATGTTATTGATCAAAAACACAATTAGAACTCTTTCTCATAGATTAATCAATAATAAACAAGGTTTGAAAGTATACATCAACTTGTAGGGCGTAGGCACTCATTGAAGGAATATAATTAGGGCTGTCAAAATGAGACCGGCTCGTGGGTCCGACCCGTTTACTATGCTCAATGGACGGGCTTTACATGCAAAAACTAGGCCCACGAAAATTTGGAAAAAAATTGAGCCGGCCCGTTTAAGCCAGGTCCGCGGGCTAGCCCGTGAGCCCGTGAAATTTTTTAAAAGTTTTTTGAAACATATTGCAAGTAGGGGCGGGAATAGGACAGGCCAAGCCCTTAACAGGCTGGACCTGTTTCATTAATCTTCGGCCTGAGCCTGACCTATTAACTGTTACAGGTCAATTTCCTTAGCCTGACCTGGCCTGCTTGAGAGGCCTGAGCCTGTCAGGCCGGCCTGTTTACTCACAAATGTTCATTTGTGTTTATGAAAAAATAAACTTATTGTACCTTCAGTGAGACTCGAACCCAAGTCCTCAGCATTCAGAGCAATGCCTTATCCACTAGACTAGCATTACTTTTTGCAACATTTCATGCAGTCATATTTATTAATATAATTTTATTATTTAATTTTTCTTTTTAAAGAAATCCTAATCTAAAGAGTCGTAGGCCTCTCCCACACTCACACTCTCATCTCATTTGAATAATGCGAGAGAGCTTTGCTGGCATTTTCCTTTTTGTTTTTTGTTGGTAAAATGTCATATATCAGTGATAGACCTGTCTGTGTATTTTGTTATCATAAAAAAAAAGAAATAAATATTAAAATAAAATAAAATATGCAATTTTTAATTTTTCAAAAATAATCATAACAAAGTATTATTTTTGTTAATAACTTAATTTCTTAATATAATAATATTCTAAATTAAAAAAACTAATATATATAAAGGTATTTCTTGAGAGAAAGGAGAGAGTTTAACTGAATATATAACATTTACTATATAACAAGCAAGAGTGTATAAATTCAATATTAATCAAAAAGACATTTTCAATAAAGAATTGAAACTCTAAAGTTGCAAGCTGCTGGGGTATGCCCATGAAAAAACAGAACAAAATATAAGTCTGAGTAACGTGAATATCCTTTATGTGAGAGGAAAATCAATTTTTCATCCATTGATTTTATCATTAAGAAACCAAAGTCTATATCCCAAAAAAGTTTGCTCAACATTGTTATGTGCATCACCAATTTTCTTGCTTAGTATGTGATAGTAAGATCATAAACAGAATATATGACCAACAAAAAATAAATAGGAAAATGCCAGCAATATTCTCTCACATTATTCAGATGAGATGAGAGTGTAAGTGTGGGAGAGTCCTAGGGACTCTTTAGATTATGGTTTATTTAAAAAAAATTAAATAATAAAATTATATTAATAAATATGATTGCATAAAATATTGTAAAAAGTAATGCTAGTCTAGTGGATAAGGCATTGCTTTAAATGATAGAGGTCATGGGTTCGAGTCTCACTGAAGGTAAAATGAGTATATATTTTTTAGTAAACATGTCATATGAGTATTTATGAGTAAACAGGCTGGCCTGACAGGCCTAACAGGCTTTGAAAATGGCCTGGGCTTGGCCTGTTTACTGAAACAGGCTTTGAAAATAGCCTGGGCCTGGCCTTTTTATCAAACAGGCCAGGCCAGGCCAGTCCACTAACAAGTCAGGCCACAGGCCCTGGCAGGCGGCCTGGCCTATTCCCACCCCTAATTGCAAGATTACCACGGTTTTTGCTGACGTGGCGCCGGGTTGAGATTCGGCAAATGCGTTGGCGAATTTAGTTAGAATTGTGTTCAAAATAGTCATATGTGTGTTATGTTAGAACACGGTGGATGGAGAATTGATCAATGCATGCGAAAATCATGGGTTCTCAGGTAACCTACAAAAACTCAAAAAATAATCTTGCAAAAAGGCCAAGACGTTCTTTATTGTGCGCGCAGGGGGGAAATCCATCGATTTGGACTTCAAAGGGCCCAAACGGCTTGGCCTCATGCACGCGAGCCCAACTCCTTTCTCAACTCTTTTTACCAATACAACAACTACTAAAGGTATATAAACACTTAAAAAGTTTGTGAGCTAACCAATGTGGGACTAAAGATTTTGAAATACATGTCTTTAAAAGGTGGATTGGTATGTAGTTTTAGAGGGGGGAAGGGACTGCATGATTAAGCATGACTATTACAGCAAGCTCCATCTATTACAGCAAGCTCCATTCAGCAAATATTCAGCTTTATCCATGCAAACACTAGCACGTGATAATTATTATATGTTTATGTCATGTTGTATGGTATCTATGTATCTATATATAGTTTTGTCTTTTACAAGATGCTCATACAGATCTCACACTACCTCGTTGACCCTTTGTTGTTTGGATTTTCTGTTGTTGTCGTCGCATTGAAGAGAGTGGTGATTGAACAAGATGATTTAAATTTGCTAATGGCTTAGCATCTCTTCCTCTCTCCTACAAGTAACAATACAAATGTGCTAAAGGCTGAAGTAGTTTCAAAGCAAGAGAAGCATCGGAAAGGACTCACAGGAGAAATAAAATTTAGGCAATACATATAGACGTGCCCATGTTCTTAAATCAGTAAAATCATGAGCTTATCTGATTTGAATTAATGAATGCTTTAATAAACTTATGATATGAAATGATGAGCTGCAACAAAATACAAATCATAAGCATGACTATTGAAGCAGTCCCCTCCCCCTCTAAAACTACAAACCTTTGGGAAGGAAATAGCTGTAAAGACTAAAAGAAATTGAAGATGGATGCCGCGCAGATTATCCCTAAGGTCTCAAAGGGAAGTAACCCTTTTAGACTTAATCTCCACAACACCCAAAAACCAAGCTCTAACTTGAAACCCGCTTCTACCGAGAAAACAAATAATAACGTTATACCCAAAGAAAATACACCTGAATGGTGGAATCAGAGGGGAGTAGCGAGAAATGTTAGAATAACTATGGTGGAGACTTAGAAAAGACAGAAAACAGCTACTAGTAAGAACTATTCCAAGGTTTCACGAGAAACTAACCCTTTTCTAACCTATTATCCCGTAGTAACCAAAGCCGTAGGTAACCTTAGAACTTGTTTCCATACGAGAATCGAATTCAAAACCCTTACCAGAAGGAATTAAAGCCTGAATAACGTAACTATCATGAGCAATAAGGAATGTTGAAATGACTAGAAGGAATTCTCAAAGTTTGTAGTACTGGATAAGTCATGGGGATATACTAAAGCTTATGCAACGAGTTTGGATGAAAGATAGAAGTATCTATGCAGGTTTAAAGTTACACCGACAAACATCCAGAAGGCAGAAGGAGTATTGGAAGTTGTTACGTGAGACGACAAGTGTCTAATACGAGAAGAGGTGATTTTTATGACCTATAAGAAACAGAAGATGGTTGCATAGGAGGAAAGGAGAAGATAATCTTTCCAAGTCTAATTCTCGTAATAGCCTGAAGCCAACGTAAAACCAAGAGATCAAACGCAAGTCTAGAATAAATTTCGAATGAACCTTGAAAATGACAATAGAAGCAAAGCGACCTAAGTAACTTTGTCAAAAGATGGAACAAGCAATCTTTAGATACATATCGGACAAGACAGAAAGCTTGGTAAATACAGATGGTGAGGAACATTTTACCAAGAAGCGCAAAGCGGTAGGAAACCGTAATTCATAAATCAGAGATACGTGGCTTAGGACAAAACCTTTGACTAAAGTGGTGAGTAGGAGGACGTTTCAAGATTTAGCCAGAGATTATAATGAGTTTGCTATCATGACCAAAGGGGTCTTGAATGCAAAAGCAAGTAAGTATAACCCTCTAAAAGAAGAAGAAAGTATTCGAAAGGACGTGAATATAGAAATTTCGGGGACGAACTTTTCTAAGGGGGTGGAATGTAACATCCCGCTTTTTCCCTTAGCAAAGATTTCATAAATTAAATAAGGGAAAAAATCCCTCACACAAGCCCTTGGGTTAAAAGTGTCTGAAGAAATAATTCTGATCGTTTTCTTAAAATTCTGCAGACACTAAGACGGATCCTTTTTGTCCTCCAAGTGCAATAGCGGTTCTAAGGTATCTGTAAAATATATGGTTATGGGGGGAAGTTCACAAATACCTTAGATTAACTCAAATCCTATACAAGAAACATTAGTGGATCAACTTAAGTTAGTGTCTTCGGATACCCGTACGTGGAACCTCGGAATAGCTAACAACCCAAAATGATCAAACATGATCAGCGTTTGGTCCCAAAGGGAAGGAGCAATTTGGCTATCCTTCGAAGGAATCACAGGGTGTCCACATGCACAAAAGGACAATTAACAAGGCAACATCCTATAACCCTCCTTGGTGATTCATCTTGTAGAATCCCGTTTCCTCCTTAACGACAATCTCGCTAGACAATTGTTTAGCAATTCTCATTGTAGGTTAAACTATTAAAAATATAAACTCTTGAATTGAAATGTCTGTAGAAGAAATTCTGCTCAGTTTCAAAAAATTCTACAGACACTAGAACAAACCCTTTCTGCTGTTTTCACACAACCGCGCGTCTAAAGTATCCGTAAAAGGGTACGGCTACAGACGAGCATTCATAAATACCTAAATGACCCTAGAATATTACTTAGGAAAAATTAGGAGGTCACAAGGACGTGATTGAAATATTTTTAGAACAGCCGTACGCGGAGTACTGGGACCGGAAACGCCAAAAATCTGATCAAAATTGATCTGCTGGAGCCAGTTAATTTTCAGCCACAAAACCGGCCAAGAGACACCAAAATACATGGCCATGGAGCAGCCCACTTGGCCAAGTCAACATTCAAAGGTGGATAAGTCATGAAAATGACATTTAGGAAAAAGACAAAATAAGGGTATTTTGGTAATTTTGTCCCAAGGGAAAAATGGGAAAGTGGATTTCGTCCCATGGACTATAAATACCCCCCTAAATCTGAAAATGTGGAGAAAAAATGGAAAATCTTGCCAAAACTCTGTCCGATCACACAATCAACCGTTATTCAGTTAAACCGGAGACCTAGAGACCTCCTACACTAAACCTAGACAAAGCTCTTCCATAATTCCCTAACCTTAACCCACAAAAGACCCTCATAATCCCTAGAGAAAGCTTGTAGAAATTCAGCCCAAGAAGAACTAGGAAGCATCATCATTGGAGACAAGGCCAAGGAAGTAGCAGAAACAGTTGTCGAACGCGAAAACGTGGGTAAACCAACATAATCATTGTCTATGTGATTTAGGATGTATGATGATGACTGTGCTATGATTGTGTTGGAATATGTTAGGTTTTAGAAATGTTCTTGAATATGACAATTGATTATACTTGTTTCTGGAAGTTTCTGCAAATCTGAATATTGTTGGAATAATTGTTATAAATAGGATTGGTTTATGTTTATGAGGATATGAGTATGAAAGTATGTGGTTTTTCTAGATGAGATATGATGTTAGGATGGCTTTTATGTGACTTTGGATTTTATATATGTGGTTGATGATTGTCTGGATCCGTTGGTGTTGTCTATGGTTCTGTCAGAATTTAGGAACGCCTAAGATAGAAATAGGCATATGACATGATTTTGAAGGAAACTATATGCTGAGATTTTTATCATGAAAAACTAATATTATTTTTGAGTTCTACACGAAAAATTGAGTGGGGATGTCAAGTTTTATGATTTTTGGAGTCCTCGATGAATTTCTCAGCAAACAGGCAGAAAACGAGGTTTTTATGAAAGGGCAAACTAAGAATTTCACGTGTTTGGACTGAAAAACTGGGTTTGCTTTCAGAAAATATGGGTTTAGAACTATAAAAAAGCTTAAGGTCAAATCTTGAGTCCATCGGGGTTTTTGAGAACAAAAATTCTAAAGAAAATAGGGCGTTTTTAGGGGCGAAATGGTAATTTTGGGAATAGGGGTAAAAGTGTAATTTCGCAATGCTGTAGTCAGAATTTGGGTTTTTAGACATGAGAAATGATCTTAGGACTATCAAACACCTTGGGGTAAGGTCTTGGACCCCTCCGGTTTATGATCGCTAATTTCTGACAGGAACCAAACGACTGTTTTGCTAGTCGCTAGATTTACGTTTGTTATGTTTAAGAAATGTTTGAGTATGAGATTATGTTTCTTATATGATTGATGTTTAGGGTTTAGGGTTTAGGGTTTATGGAGAGTTAGCAATATTATATGGTTGATGTTATGAGTTATGTGAGGTTATATGTTATATGATGTGATATATGATGAAGATGATGACATGAGACATTGAGTTGTAATTGCTCTATATATATGATTGCTTAAAGACGATGATGAACTGTGTTTATTATACATATGACCTGTTGCATCAAAGATCGAACTGTGCACATGATAATGATGATGAGAGAAAACCCCTTTCTAAAAGGGTCTAGGCTCGGTTTTTGGGGAAGGTCTTAGTCCCGATCGAGTCCAAGGTCCGACCCCAACGCCATCCAAGGGTGGTAACCTCGGTCGTGGTTGGCGATTATTCAGGGTCAAGACCCTTCAGGTGAGGTGCTACCTGGACACCACGATGCGGGCTGTAAGCGTGGTTATAGCCGTGTGGCCACCGCTATAAGGGACGAGGGCGAATATGCTTATAACGCCAGCCTTATAGAGCATACGTATAAGTGGATTCCAGCTGAAGCTTATACCAGTTTTGAGAAAATGAGGATTTTTAGATGATTCTTGTAAGTCAAGACTTATAGAGCATGAGTGGAGGTGAGCTGAAGCTTATGGTTTTTCAGAAAATGAGGTTTTTAAGACAGTAGTGTAGCTATGTGAATTATGTGACAATACGTGATCTAGAAGTTAGACTAGAGAACAGATGACATAGATAACGAAAGCATAGGTTCCCCAGTCACCTAGTAATGTAGATAAAGCTGCTCAGGTCTAGTATGGATATTAATAACTAGTAGGACTATAGTGTACCCGTGACACCTAGAGACCCCTGAGTGGTGGAATCATAATTTGAGTATGAAAAGAGCTACGACGATTAAGGTTTCCCATTGAGAACCTTGTGTTCTCATACCCGCTCCTTTATGGTTCTAGGAGAGCACGACGAGGATGCGGAGGAAGTCAGAGCAGGGCAAGCAACACAAGGATNATTTACTCACTTATGGAGTAATAATTTAGGGTATAAAATTGACTTATCAGTTTCCCATTGAGAACCTTGTGTTCTCATACCCGCTCCTTTATGGTTCTAGGAGAGCACGACGAGGATGCGGAGGAAGTCAGAGCAGGGCAAGCAACACAAGGATGAGCAACCTTGAAGAAGATGGACAGAAGAATAGGGAACTCAAAGCTACAATAGAGATATCGCACTAGTCCTTAGTCAGTAGGCTATATGTTTGTATCACTATGTAATTGTATGTAACATCTATAATATTACATGTGTAACTATTTGTGAATATATGGCATGGACCTTTGGTTGCTATGAATGTTGAATATACCTAATTAATGTTAGTTAAGTATGCTACGTTACCACTTACAATATATGTTCTGTCAAGAACCAGGCTCATATTTTATACTATGATACGTATAAAGAAAAGTTAAAATTTGGTCCATATTTCCGGGTAACTGTATTTTTTTTAAACTCATAAGTGGGACTAAGTATTATCCCAACTGAAAGAGATAACAACCTAGTCGGCAGGTTTGCAACTTAAGCGTGAACTAGCTAGCTAGGATGTTTCACCAACCAGGTAATTTTAGACTGTGCCAAGAAATTGGTGACCTTTCCCTCGAATCATCCTCTCCCAATGTCGATTCGGTAACCCTGTACTGTTGCCACCTTGAAAGTTAGGAATACGTTCTTCTAGCATCCACAGAGGTAGAGACAACGCACTAGATTGAGCACATTCCAGTAGCGTGCGAATACCCAGAGGTATTCCCTAAGGACATCCCCGAGTTTCCCCCAGAAAGGGAAGTGGAGTTTTCAATCTACTTAGTTCCCGGAGTAGGACCTATATCGATAGTACCGTACCGGATGTCCCCCATAAAGTTACAAGAGATGAAGAGGCAGTTGGAAGAGTTGGTTGAGAAATGGTTCATTTGACTGAGTACGTCACCATGGGGAACCCCAGTACTGTTTGTCAAGAAGAAAGAAGGCTCAATGAGGATGTGCATAGACTATCGACAGCTCAACAAAGTCACCGTCAGAAACAAGTATCCTTTGCCAAGAATTGATGACCTGATAGATCAACTGAAGGGAACGAAGGTGTTTTCAAAGATCGACCTACGATCAGGCTACCATCAAATTTGGGTCAGGGGTGAGGATATCCCTAAGACGACATTCAGATCTTGCTATGGGCACTATGAATTATGGTAATGTCCTTTGGTTTGACTAACGCCCCTGCCATTTTCATGGATTACATGAACCGCATATTCCGAGCATACTTGGATGAATGTGTGATCATGTTCATCGACGATATATTGGTGTACTCCAAAAGTGAGGAAAAGCATGCCAGACATTTACAGATGATACTGGAAATCCTGAAAGACAGGAAGTTGTACGCCAAGCTCTCCAAGTGTGAGTTTTGGGTGAAGGAAGTACAGTTCTTGGGACATGTAGTGTCAGAACATGGTGTAGCGATAGACCCTAGCAAGGTTGAGGCAATCGAGAAGTGGGAGAGGCCTACGTTAGTTATAGAGATTTAGAGTTTCTTGGATTGCCACTCACGAAGCTGACTAGGAAGGGATCATCGTTTGTTTGGTCGCCTGAGTGTGAGGGAAGCTTCTGTAAGTTGAAGGAGAAGCTGACAACCGCGCCAGTGTTGATTTTTCCTGACCCGCAGGTATCGTATAAGGTGTTTTGCGATACATCAGGAATGGGATTTGGATGTGTACTCATACAGAATCGGCAAGTAGTAGCATTCGCCTCCAGACAGCTCAGACCTCACGAGGACAACTATCCCACCCACGACTTGGAGCTCACTGTCATTGTATTTGCATTGAAGATATGGAGACATCACTTGTATGGAGTAAGGTTCGAGGTATTGTCAGACCATAAAAGTCTAAAGTACTTGTTCGATTAGAAGGAACTCAACATGCGACAGAGACGCTGGATGGAATTTTTGAAGGATTACGATTTCGGGTTGAATTACTACCCTGGCAAGGCCAATGTGGTGGCCGATGCGTTGAGTAGAAAGTCGCTGAATGCTACTCAAATGATGGTGAAGGAGACAGAGTTAATTGAGAGCTTTAGAGATCTTAACCTTGGCATAACCCTTCATCCCGATAGCATCAAGATGTGCCACTTACAGATTACAAGCGGGTTTAGACAACGGGCTACAGAGGCTCAGAAGAATTGTCAACATGACACGTGGCACAAGTTCGTGAAGGCATTGGAGGAAGGCACGGTCAAGGAAGTGGTTATCGGGGACGATGGGATACTGAGATTTGACCAACGTATTTTCGTTCCCCAGGAGGGCAGTTTGAGAGAGGACATTCTACGGGAAGCACACAAAAGTCATTTTACTATTCACCTGGGCACCACAAAGATGTTCCACGACCTTAAGAAGATGTTCTGGTGGCCCGACTTGAAGATGGATGTAGAAGAATGGGTGTCGAAGTGTCTAGTCTTCCAGAAGGTGAAGTTCAAGCACTGAAAACCTCCCGGATTACTCCACCCGCCTGAGATACCGGAATGGAAATGGGAAGGAATTTCGATGGACTTCGTTTCTGGTTTACCACGTACCTCAAAAGGGGTCGATGCAATCTAGGTGATTGTCGACAAACTTAGCAAGTATGCTCACTTTATTCCGGTCAAGATGACTTGCCCAATGGAGAAATTTGTCCAGCTGTACATAAAGGAGGTTATAAGGTTACACGGTGTTCCGTCATCCATCATTTCAGATATGGACCTAAGATTCACCTCGAGATTTTGGACCGCTTTCCAAAAGACGTATGGGTCACAATTACACCTTAGTTCTGCATACCACCCTCAGACAGATGGACAGTCTGAACGGACCATCCATACGTTGGAAGACATGTTGATGGCTTATGTACTGGATCTGCCGGGACACTGGGATGAGCTATTGCCATTTGTGGAATTCTCCTACAATAACAGCTATCAAGCTAGTATTGGTATGGCGTCGTTCGAAGCACTCTACGGCCGGAAGTGTCGATCGCCTCTTTGTTGGAACGACGGTAAAGAATTTTGATTTTTGGGGCCAGAGGAGACGAAAGATGCCGAGGAATGGATGGGGAAGATCCACGAAAGAATCCGAACCGCCTAGAGCCGGCAAAAGAGCTATGCGGATGCTAGGAGGAGACCACTCGAGTTTCAAGAAGGCGAACATGTATTCCTGAAAGTCACTCCTGCAACAGACATAGGAAGATCCCTCAAAGTCAAAAAGCTTAGCCCCAGGTTTATAGGACCATTCCAAATACTTAACCGAATAGGAGCCATAGCCTACCTTGTAGCCCTTTCCCCTGACTTGGCCGACATCCATAATGTTTTTCATGACTCCCAACTACGAAAGCACCACGCGTCTCCTGACCATGTGCTTGAGTCAGATAAAGTACAGTTAAGGGGGATCTTTCCTTACCAATGTTACCACGGAGGGTCATTGACCGAAAGACGTATACGTCCAGGAACAAGGAAATAGTTATGGTACGTGTCGTGCGGGCAGACGGAGAATATGAAGAACAGACCTGGGAGCTAGAGTCTGATATGAGGAAGGCATACCCCAAACTATTTGAAGGTACGAAAATTTCGGGGCAAAATTTTTCTAAGGGGGTGGAATGTAACATCCCGTTTTTCCTTAAGAAGAATTTTGCCTAATTAATAAATCACAAGCCAGTTATTTTGATTGAAAAATTTTAAAAGTTATTTTCTAAAAATATCAGTCAAAGTGATGGTCTCGTAATCCTGAGAAATTTCGCGAGAATCGCGCCAATTCTCGGTCGCCGTTGGAATTTAACGCGTATCGAAAGCACTCGAAAAATAAATTTTTATAAACCTAGAAAATGTGAGTACCTTAGATAGAAATTAAATTCCTTATTAGAATTTTGTGGAGAAGGTGATTTGCTTGATTAAGAAATTTTCGTCACAATTTTCGATCTCTGTCGAAAATTGACGTGCGTACTGGTAGTACCTATAAAAATGCGCTTTTACGGAAGAAAAATTAGAATACCTTAGATAAATTCCAATTGCTTATTTTATTTGATGAATTGGTGTTAAATTATGTCTAAATAAATTTTATGTCCGTTAATTTTTCGCGCACGTGATCATGCGCTTAACCGGACAGTTAACGAACAAACACGAGCAAACACGCACAGTTCTGGAGCAAAAATTCTTCCCTCTCTCACGTGGAGATTCAAAATATCATCATTTGCATTCTTGTTTACTCTAGGAAGCAAAGAACATGCATTAGCTTAATTAGAAAAGGTGGCATGATGACACCTAATCACCTTAGCATAATGATGTAAAAATCTACCCAAAATCCCCCCCCCCAAAAATCGTGCTGCACACTTCAGATTTGGGGAGCAAAATTCTCTCCCAAATGCTACCCCAAACTACACTTAAGCTACATGTATTGGCCCTAAGTAAAGGTGTAAGGATCATGCATCATTACATTGGATTTATTTGGATAAAAAGTGGCCCAAAACCCCTCCAAAAACTTTGTCCCCTGCAGATTTTGGACGGCTAATCCACCTTCCAAATCTCCCTAAATCACATGCCAAAGCCATGCAATGGTTCATTCCAAAAGGTGGCATGATTACCTATCGTAACTAGATTAATTTAACCCAAAAAATTTGCATTAGTAGCCATATTCCCCCTAGCGAAACCGCAGCCCTCACTCTCCCATTTTCACTCTTCACTCATCTTTTAATTATCAAGAGTTCTCTAAGAAAAGCTTGGAGAAAAGCCACCAAAGAACCACCATCCTCTTAACCCAAAAATCAAACATTCTTCCACTATTTCCTTAGCCAAAACCGAAATCAGCACCCCCTTCTCATCACTTTCTTTTTATTTTCCTACACCAAAAATCTAGAGGAGAACACCATCTTGTTCTCTCTAGAACACTAAGCCACACCATTTGCAAGCAAGGAAGACATAGCCTTCATTTTTCAAGCAAGGAAGCACCAAGCTTGGAATTCTCAAGGACTCTTGAGAAGCCCTCACTCAACACTCTTCACACTACACACCTTCTTCTTCACAAGTGGGTAAACTAACTAAAACCATCCCTTGATGGTTTTATGCCTTTTTGCATGTTTATGTGATTCATGAGGAAATATACATAATATGTGTTATATGCCTTGGAATGAGTTTGCTTGTGTTGTTAATGATTTGAATAAGATAAATGTATTTTTGAGTGGTTAAAATCTGTGAGTAAAGTTATGATTGAATCACCCTCTTGGAGATTTATGAGTGCTTGCGTGTTGCATGCAAGTGTGTATGTGACTTTATGAGCATATGTCGTGTTATGTTTTAGATGATGCATGCATGTGTTATTTAGTGTTTAGAATATGATAATATATGATTTATGATTGCTGAAATATGTGGTAAAATATTCTAAGTGGTGTGAATGGAAGAGTTTTGAGAAAAGGTGACATAGAGCAAAAATGAGGTTTTGGGCATATAAGGGCAAATCTGTAATTTTGGGTATAGGGACTGAAAATCTGGGTTTATTTTCATGAAAAATGGGTTCAAAACTATCAAAAACCTTGGGGTCAATTCTTGAGTCCATCGGATTGTTGTTAACTAAAATTCTAAAGAAAAATCGGGTTTTCAGGCAAAAACGACTTTTTGAGCATATGAGGGCAGAACTGTAATTTCGGAAATAGGGACTGAAAATCTGGGTTTGTTTTCAGGAAAAATGGATTTAGAACTATCAAGAACCTTAAGACCAAGTCTTGAGCCCATCGGGTTTGTGAGAACCAGAATTCTAAAGAAAATTGGGTTTTTGGGGTAAACTATGGCATTTTGGGTAAAAAGGGTGAATCTGTAACTGTTGAACCTTGGGCATAAAATCTGGACTTATGAGTGTGAAAAATGATCTTAGAGCTATCAAAAACCCTTGGATGAGGTCTAGGACTCATCAAGTATTTGATAACCAAAATTTCAAAAGAAGAGAGGTTGCGAGTCTCCTGACAATTTTTGTCGTACCTTTATGTATAATGTAAATGGTCACGTACTATGATAATGTGTATCATGTCCATATTAATGTTATTATGCATCATGAGGACACGGTCGTCATTAGGACCTTAGGACGGCCTTAGAAAATTATAAGTTATCACCTAAACTTAACAAAGACCATAATTGAACCTTAGGGAAAATGAAGTATCTTAAAAAGGCTCCGGCCATAAGGGCCTGGAGAACCTTGAAGATAAGAACATAGTTATATAATAGGGAATCCCCCTCTCTTGGCACGTCCGAAGGTCAAGCCCCTCACCAGTCCCGCCAGGTAGATTGGTTTATGATGAACACAGGCCTACGCTTGCGCGTATGACTACCGTCATAGACAAAGAAAAGACAAAGACATGTCCAGAAAGTCATAATTCATGAACGAATACAAAGAAAAGAAATCTAAAAAGAAAGTTTGTCCTCAAATGTGGACAAAACGAGTCCACTCCCGGTTGTGTCGAAAGGGCACTCCCCTCGCCATAATACGAGTTGATGGTTATCACGATCCGCAAGATTTATATGCATTCAGGCATCCGTGGTTCGCTACCACTTAGGTATGAGCTCTACCTCTAGTAACGAGGATCCGGAAAGGAGTAGGTTGTATTCCGACGGGGCAACGACCCCTAAGTTTACAAGGGAGAACGATGGACATTTCAAGCAACAAGAAGGATGCCGCCTCAGGCGCGTAAGAGAATCCCCATTACCCCTCATGCATACTATGCGATGAATGTGAGATGTGTATGTGTGATGAGAAGTCATTGAAGATCGCCCTAAAGATAGTAAGTTTCCTAAGTTTTCCCAACGTATAATAATAACAAGCACAATAACCTATGATTGATGACTAAGGTAAAGATTAGAATGTTTTCCCTCACATCTAGTAATATAGATAAAGCTGTTTCGGATTAGCGAACATAAAATGGAATAGGAAATATAGAACTGCATAACACTTAGAGAACTCCTGAGCGGCCGGAATCATACACGAGATAATTGAAAGAGTATTTCCCTTGAGTTTCCCACTAAGAACGTGACGTTCACACCCCACTCGTTTATGGTTCTAGGTGACACAAATTGACTCGCTGTTGGGGGAGTTGATACTTTTGGCGAGCCTAACTAGGCAGATTGACCCCTACACCGGGGTCATCACGGAGACATGTGTCTATATACCAGCTAACGCACCTTTCGACCCATTTTTTGACTTCGAACTGATGAAAGCCTTTTTAACCACTTTCTAAGATCTTGACACAGCTTTGGTTTTGTCACAACCATGCCAAGCTCGTTGAAAGCTTCTATGCGCTTTTGTCGTTCAAATTAAATTTATATATACATACCCACTTTACGGCTTTCAGATTCCAAAAGGAATCCAATTGCAGTATAGGGTATGGTCGATCCCACAGGGAGTTGTAAAATACCATTTTTGAGTTTATTTAATTAAACAATGGGGTGAAAGATTTGTGATTTGATTTATATTTAAATAGACTAAATAAATAAAAGACAGGAAAATAAAATACAAAACAAATCAGAGGCAGTTCCGGAGCTTGTTGGGAATTTTAATCACATCATAGTTTCATGCATCCAGTTACTTATTACATAGAACTATCGTTTGATTGCCCGCCACCAGTTCTTAACTTGTCATCACTTTCGTGCATGACAAGATCACAGGTTTCCTTTGTTAAACTGTCACTTTCGCACAC
>QANU01003603.1:61779-81330 GCA_003254905.1 Nissolia schottii
ACTTAAGTTCGCTGAGCGATACAAGTAACATCGCTGAGCGATTTGTCCCTTTGCGCTGAGCGATTCACATCCTTCGCTGAGCGACGCTTTCGTCCAGAATCTTCTCTTTAAGCTCTTTTCCAATTCTGCCCTTTTCTTCCATTCTTCATGGGATTATTCTTCATAAATTATGCTTGCATCCTTTTATCAAAACATATTTAAAACCTACAAAACATAGAGATTTAATTAGATAATTCTTTGAAATATGTGAGAATAAGTGCCATTTTGAATGATGAAAATTGGGTATTTTGGGCACTTATCACGAACCACCCTTGAGCCCGTTACCAGAGTTACCTCCTACTCCACCTTTGGAGCCCCAGCTTGATTTCCTACTCGTTCCGGGGGCGTCCGCCGATCACCCCATCATGATCGAGGACGAGTCATAGGAGGACTCAATGATAATGGATCCGGAGGAGGAGGATGAGTATGAGTAGCACCCAGAGGAGGAGCCAGAGGACTAGAGAGGTGCTGACAGTTGTGTTTGGACCCGTCTATCAGTGATCATTCTATACGGACTCAATGGGTAGTACCCATCAGTCCTTAGGATCTATGTGTTAGAATTTATCAGTTTGGTATTTATGACTATGAATTTCTTAGTTATGATTAAGGATGTTAACTATTACTTATTTTGATGGAATGGTGATAACTACTGTTGGATGCATATATATATATATATATATATATTGATGGACCACTTATTAGATGAACCACTTTGTCAATTGTTTGCATACTTGATTGACTGTTATTCGCCTGTCGATCGCTAAGTTGTATGCTCTATCATTTGTAACATATGATTCGTCCACGCGTGACTCTAATTTATTGTCTAAATAAGAATGATGAAAAGTTTTAAATTTGTCCATATTTTTATAAAGCATTATTTTCTAAATGTAATGAGACTAAGTTATCTCAACCAAGTAAGATAATAACCTGGTTAAGCACGGTTTACGACTTAAGCGTAAGCTAACTATCTAGGGTGTTTCACCCTTTGCCTCTGCCTGGCTGTGGCTGCAGTGTGCAGTCTATTTTCTTTTCCCATTATTAACCACCTTCCCTTGGGTTTTCTTTTACTCTGTTCTAGTACTCTTTAGGCTAAAGTTTAGTATGAAAATCAGGGATTTCATTTCTAGTTTTTTCCACTCTCTCTGTGCTGCACCCTCTCCTCCTTTATTTCTCTTTCCTTTTTAGGCAGGGTTTGAGGGTGCCTAACACGTCGGTTAAGTGGGTCAATTTTGGGATGTCACATCCACACCTATCTTTACCTTAACCTTGACCTTGGCCATTTCTCTCATCTGGTTGACATCCTCATCCTGTTGCTATCACATTTTGTTTTTGTATTACTTTATTTTTCACTACTAAACATGGTTGTACTATTTTTTATTCAAATGTACTGCAACTTATTAAAAAAAATAGACATTTTGTTACACTTTTTTTTATATATTATGTACTTATTATTTGATGCGTATGAGAAGAATGACAAAATATTTATACACCTTTTAACATGTTCAAGTATCATTTTTCTTCTTTTTAATTTCTTCGGAGATGGTCGCGCAAACTATTGATGGTACACTAGTGCATGTTTGCAACTTGGCCCATATACTTTGGGGGTTAGTCTAGTGTCCCTTAAAAGATTAAGGTAAAAAATTCATGTACATGTTTTGTATGATAAGTAAAGCAAAACATCGTTTAAAGGATCAAATGAACATTGTTTTTTACCGATAACAAAATGATATAGGAGGGTTCTAAAGAGGGGTAAACTAATTGAGTGATCTGAACAAGGAAGTTGGTTCGGTTTGGAGAAAGTGAAATTATAGCTTGATCTTGCCATCCCTTTCATACTTTCCAATTGCGGGTAGATTGGTTGGCAAACCATATAGACAACATGCAAACTGGGGGAACGAGGTCATGAGAATTACACTAGATCCTGTTCCGAGGTTAAAGAAACTTCACTTACTATAATATAGGGAGAACATGCAGTTTCATTTTATCAGCCTAGCACCTTTTAGTCACTCACTCGATCCAAGAGAGAGAGTAATAGTGTTTTCATATTAGAGAGAGAGAGAGAGAGAGAGAGAGAGAAAATGAATCTAAACTAGCTCTATCGGGGTAAAAGGAAACCCAACAGTTCTCCATCCCTATCAATCAAAGAAGCGGAATCCATTTAATGAATTGAAGACTACAGTGATTATACCTTACATGACACAAAATAAGCGGAGATACTCAAAAGTTTCAATACAAAAATGGAACATTCATGATGATATGTTATTTATACATTAAAAAATTAGATATTTCATTGAAATCCTTGAGAGAAA
The DNA here is from genome assembly GCA_003254905.1 of Nissolia schottii. Classification (NCBI taxonomy): domain Eukaryota; kingdom Viridiplantae; phylum Streptophyta; class Magnoliopsida; order Fabales; family Fabaceae; genus Nissolia; species Nissolia schottii. The sequence goes on from QANU01003603.1 coordinate 64,128, forward strand.
CAAACACAGCTCTAAATTACGACGATGAGTGTTGAAAAGAACAGAAAAATCAAAACTTTGTATCAATCTCTCTAAAATATTCAACAAAAAATATCCAGTTGTAAAAATAGTATTTTTCTTTGATAAAAGGCTTAGTACGAAAACTTTCCGTGCTACATATGCAGATCATGCTATAGTGCTTAAAATATTACGAGAGCCAAACTTGATTGGGAACATGTCCCTTGTGACATTCACACCATAGTTGATAATTGATATGCCGGATTAGAAGCGAACAAGTAGATCCCACAAAAACAAAATAAACTAGCCATTTCCACTTGCACCAACATCCCAAATATACAAGACAAGAAAGATCCTCCATTACCTTCAACTAGCATCCAATTACGCATATACAATATACTATTAAACAAATTCCTTACATCAGTCTCATATGTTTATGTTATGGCATCACAAGTTCACCCCGAACAACCTCACCCCGGAACCTGAACTGCGAGTGCCGTTGTTTCCCACTGCCACTGTCATTTCATTCCCTCCTTGGGTCCATCTGTTAGAATTTCCCCAATTTCCTCCTTTCCTTTATTTTCGGAGAGGTGGTTTGACATGCCCTATTTTTGTGGTCCATTTTGGGACTTCATTAAACCCACTTAATTCCTCAACAACCTTCAGTAACCTCTCTCAACCTCTCCCACGTTTTTTCCTCCTCACTCACCAAACTCTGTGATGGCCAGAGTTTATAAAAAGGGGTGTGTTGCTCTTCTTTGGGTCACTGAACCTACTGCTCTATTATTGAAACAAACACCATCAAGTTGAGAGCAAGTGAGGGTTTGGAAAACCGAAGGAACAAACAGGACTATTTGCAGCAGAAGAGAAAAGCAATGGCGGGAGGTTGGTCCTCTTAATTCTGTTTTCGTTTCCACTGATTGATCTATATGATTTTTGACATGTTTAGATCACATTAAGTTTTTTTTATATTTGGTATCAGATCCTTTTGTATGTCTCTGCCTTGCTTGCTCTTCATGTCTGTTATGGTAGAATATGGGTATCATATTTTTGACCCTTTAAATTCAAACTAAAACCATAAATATGTTTGGAATTAAGTTTCTGTATTTTCTACACTTTCAAATGGTAATTTTGATGTTGAAAATGGCTGGAAATCGTTGGATTTTGCATTCGGGTCTGCGGGTAAAAAATCGGGTCATAGTGACCCGGTTCAAGGTTGAAGACGACCAAGAAAAAAAAAAATGCAAAGTGTTGCTACCCAAGATCGAACCTAGGCCCTTCAATAGGCACAACAACGTTTCAACCGTTGCACCTTAGACTCAGAATGCATTTATATTCACAACTATTAATTAATAAATATAATTCTGTCATTAGTTACATTGACATGCTGAATTCTATACCTTATTTAATGTGATATATTATTGTTTATTTTGAAAAATTGTATGTTTAATTCTGGTATTCATTAATCATGCAAATTTAAATTAAATAATCTATGCACATTAAAATTGATGATTAAGAGCTTATATGTTTTCAATTATTAAATAATTGTGTGCATATATTATTTATTTCTTGAAAATTGTATAAATTGTGATTATTATACATGCAAAATTATGTTAAATAATATTTATGCATTGATAATCAATATATTTGCATTATTTAGAATCTTATGCAAATATTAAGCTCTTAATTAAGATTAGATTAATGTTAAGTAATTGATATAGTTTTGATTAATTAAGGAGTAGCCACAGCATCTTTAATTAATTAGGATTATATACTACAACATTAATTGTAATTAGTCATATGTGATATGATGAGATATGCCCACATGAATTTTATTATATTTGTATGATTAATTAGGATAAAATATCATATTATAATTCTTATTTTACCCACTGGAAATAAGAGAATGAACATAATTTGATAGTTTTATCATAAAGTTACAATATGAATCTAATTGAGTAGGACTTTAGCCCACAGGCAAGTTTTATGTCTCTGGATCCATGAATTAAGACATGATTTACATTGGTAAAACATGATATTTATTTTAGTCTCAAATTATATAATGAGCATGTATGATTGTTCTTTGCAGTTATTCAACCTGCGAATATTTTTGATATTAAATGTGATATTCCTGAATTAAGAGGTGACAACTATAAGGTTTGGACGGAGAGAATTCTTCTCCATCTGGGCTGGATGGATATTGACTATGCTATTAGGAAAAACGAACCACCAAGTATTACTGAAGCCAGCCTTCCAGATGCTGTTGATCTTTATGAAAAATGGGAGAGATCTAACCGTCTCTCCGTAGTGTTCATAGAGACAAAGATTTCTGCTGGTATCCGTGGTTCTGTCAACCAGCATACTAAGGTCAAAGATCTTTTGAAAGCCATTGATGATCAGTTTATTACATCTGAGAAGGCGCTTGCCAGCACCCTAATTATACAGTTCTCATCCCTAAAGCTCACTGGGATAAGAGGAGTGTGTGATCACATCATATGCATGAGGGATATAGCGGCTCAGCTGAAAGCCTTGGAGGTTACCATGTCAGATTCTTTCTTGATTCACTACATTTTGTGTTCTCTACCACATCAATATGGCCCTTTCAAAATCTCTTATAACACACATAAAGAAAAATGGTCAATTAACGAGCGTTTGACTATGTGTGTTCAAGAAGAGGAAAGGTTGATGATGGAGGAGAACTTGACTTATGACGGAAAGAAAAAGAAGGATCATGCCAAAAATAAGGGCAATATTCCTCCTCAATCAGCCATAAAGAAAGAGTCAAAATGTTTCTTTTACAAGAAGAAGGGACACATGAAGAAAGACTGCATGAAGTTTAAGAACTGGCTTGACAAGAAAGGTACTCCATTTGCTTTTGTTTGTTATGAATCTAATATGGTTAGTATTAATCATAACACATGGCGGATTGATTCTGGTTCTATAATCCATGTTTCTAATACCTTGCAGGGTATGGAAAGCCTTAGGAGGCCAGTGGGAAGTGAACAATACATCTATTCAGGCGGGAAGATGAGTTCACATGTGGAAGCCATTGGAACTTGCAATTTGGTTTTAAGTAGCGGTTTCGTTTTGCATTTAGAAAAGACATTTTATGTTCCAAGTTTTTCTAAGAATTTGATTTCTGTATCAAGACTTGCGCCATTTGGTTTTTCCTTTAATTTTTCAGATTCTGGTTTTACTTTAATTAATAAATCTGGAATTATTGGTTCCGGTGCATTACCCGATGGTCTTTACTATATTGAATTGCGAAATGATGCTACTTATAATTCTATGCATGTTACCGCCGGGGTTAAACAATGTGTTGTGAATGAGGAATCCTCTATGTTATGGCACCGCAGATTAGGACACATCTCTATCGAGAGAATTAAGAGATTGGTAAATGAAGGAGTATTTAGTACTTTGGATTTTGATGATTTAGAGACTTGTGTGGATTGCATTAAAGGTAAGCAAACCAACAAGTCTAAAAATAAAAAGGGTGCAAAGAGGAGCTCAAACCTATTAGAAATCATACATACAGATATTTGTTGTCTAGATATGGATGCAAGTAGTTCGAAATACTTCATCACCTTTATAGACGATTATTCACGATATATGTATCTCTACTTACTTCGTTCTAAGGACGAAGCTTTGGACGCCTTTAAAATCTTTAAGGTAGAAGTGAAGAAACAATGTGGAAAACAAATCAAGATCGTGAGGTCTGATAGAGGTGGAGAGTACTATGGTAGATACACAGAAAATGGACAAGCACCTGGTCCATTTGCGAAGTTTCTTCAAGAACATGGGATTGTTGCCCAATACACTATGCCTGGTTCTCCGGATCAGAATGGCGTGGCAGAAAGAAGAAATCGAACTTTAATGGACATGGTAAGAAGTATGAGGAGTAATAGGAAACTTCCTCAATTCTTGTGGATTGAAGCACTAAAGACGGCTGTGTATATATTAAACCGAGTTCCAACCAAGGCTATCTCAAAGACACCTTTTGAGTTATTCAAAGGTTAGAAACCAAGTTTGCGGCATATACGCATTTGGGGATGCCCATTTGAAGTGAGAATTTATAACCCACAAGAGAAGAGACTGGACCCAAGGACTATTAGTGGTTATTTTATTGGATATGCTGAAAAGTCCAAGGGGTATAGATTTTATTGTCCATCACATAGCACAAGGATTGTGGAATCAAGAAATGCAAAATTTCTTGAGAATGACTTGATCAGTGAGTGATCAATTTCAGGACATTGCTTTTGAAAAGGATCACTATGAAACTCAACCCTCTAGCTCAAGTGACAGATTGGTTGTCATTCACACCCCTCAATTACAAACGAGTGTTAGACAACCAACGATTGAATATCCACAAATTGTTGAAAATGACTATATAGATCAAGTTATTGATGAGGAGTATCAAGACAATGTTGAACAACCTATTGAACAACCGGTTGAGCAACAAATTCCTCAAGAAAATGATGAGGTAACATTAAGAAGATCTATTAGAGTCAAAAGGTCAGCAATTCCTAGTGATTATGTAGTGTATCTGGAAGAATCAGACCACAACATTGGAGCTGCAAATGATCTTGAAACGTTTTCACAAGCCATGAGTTCTAAAGAATCAAACTTATGGTACAATGCCATGAAAGATGAGATGGATTCTATGGCATCTAATCAAGTCGGGGATCTTGTTCAGTTTCCTAGTATTGTAAAAGCCATTGGATGTAGATGGGTTTTTAAAACCAGGAAAGACTCACAAGGTAACACTAAGAGACATAAGGCAAGACTTGTTGCCAAAGGATTCACTCAAAGAGAAGGAATCGATTACACGGCGACTTTTTCTCCTGTATCTAGGAAAGATTCTTTCTGAGTAATTATGGCGTTAGTAGCTCATTTTGACCTTGAGTTACATCAAATGGATGTGAAAACGACATTCCTTAATGGTAATCTAGAGGAAGAGATTTACATGAAACAGCATGAAGGATATGGGAGAGGCATCTTATGTCATTGGCATTAAGATCCATAGGGAAAGATCTAGAGGCATTTTGGGTTTGTCTCAAGAAGCCTATATCAACAATGAAACACCCTAGCTAGCTAGCTTACGCTTAAGTCGTAAACCGTGCTTAACCAAGTTGTTATCTTCTTGGTTGAAATACTTATAGTCCTATATTAACTTCAAAAAATATCTCTTTACTCAAAATATGGACCAATTTAAAACTTTTTCCTTTCTTAATTAAAACATAAAGTATGAGTCGTGCGTGTGAATGAAGACAATATATACATATATAAACAAGCGATAGAGTTTACAAGACTTAGGCGTTTAATAGCATACCAAATAATTACTCACAACATTCTCATATAAATATAACTCATACATATTGGTCCAGAAATACTTGTACATATGCTTATAGTTAAATATTACAAGTACTGCAATCAAAAGCTAATGGCAAAACGAATCCATTTAGCTAATACAAAATGCCTACACGTCGTGACGTGTAGTTCGGAAATGCAGTCCTGCTGCCTCCCTGAAGTCTCTTGTCTCCAAGGCTCCTCAGTTGTCCTCTGTTGCCTCCTCCGCTCTGGCGTACTTGTCGTACTCGCCTGGAATCATAAGTGAGTGGGGGATGAGAACATTGCGTCCTCAGTGGAAATCCTTGGGGCGCCACTATTCATTTTCTTCTCAATTATGATTCCGCCGCTCAGGGGGTCTCTAGGTGTCATAACATACTAAAGTCTCTACTTATTATTATCCATGCTAGTCCTAAGCAGCTTTATCTAATTACTAGGTGATTGGGGAATCTACTCTTGCTTTACCTATGTATAAGTTCGCGTGCTTTCTATTCCTGATCATCAGGGTATCGGGATACTATTTCACTTAACCACGTACTTGTACTAGCAGGGCCATCTCGTGATACTATGTCACTTGATGTACCACGACACTTGGACATAACGTCACATTCAACACATATTTTATGCATGGGGAAATTCCCGAGTTATCTTGTACTGTTGACTTGTCTTACTTTCTTGTACTGTTGACTTGTCTTACTTTCTTATACACCCTAGGTTCGTAGTCCACACACGGTGTATTGTACCTTCTTGCTTTGGTTACTTATCTTGTCTCTTTGTACACTCTAGGACCGCCATCCACACGCGATGTAATATCCATCCTAGGACTTTCGTCCACATGCGATGTGATATGCATCCTAGGACCGTCGTCCACTCACGGTGCGTTGTACATTCTAGGACCGTCCCCTACACGCGATGTATAGTACACCCTAGGACCGTATTCTTTATCCTTAATGGCAGAGCTCATACCACACACGCATTTAGCGCAAATATATTTCATATCGTCACTTTCTATCTTTGTCCGCACCTTCGGGGACATCTTACTTTTTATCTTTCTCTTTCCTTTCTTTCTTTCACTTGTCTTTATTCATGAATTATAACTTTCTTGACATGTCTTTGTCTTTTCTTTGTCTATGACGGTAGTCATACGCGCAGGCGTAGGCCTGAATTTATCATGAACCAATCCTCCTGTCGGGACTGGTGAGGGCCTTGTCCTTTGGACGTGCCAAGAGGAGGGGTGCCCTATTATACATCTATGTTCTTATCTTCAAGGTTCTCCGAGCCCTTGTGGCCGGAGACTTCTTAAGATACTCTGTTTTTCCTAGGGTTCAATTATGGTCTTTGTTAGGTTTAGATGATAACTTCTAATTTTCTAAGGCCGTCCTAAGAATCCTGACGACGACCGTATCCTCTTGATGCATAATATCGTTCATATACACATAATACACATTATCATGATACGTAATACATGACCATTTACCTCATACATGCATTAAGATACGACAACAACTATCGGACACTCATAACCTCTTTTTCCTATGGAATTTTGACTATCAAATTCCCGATGAGTCCTAGACCTCATCCTAGGATTTTTGATAGCTCTAAGATCAATTTTCACACATATAAGTCCAGATTTTATGCCCTAGGTTCAGCAATTACAAATTCACCCCTTTTTCCCAAAGTACCATCTTTTACCAGAAAAACCCATTTTTCGTTAGATTTTTTTAATCAACTATTAACCGATGGACTCAAGGCTTGACCCTAAAGTTTTCCATAGTTCTGAACCCAATTTTTATGAAAACAAACCCAGATTTTTAGTTTCTTTACCCAAAATTACAGTTCTGCCCCCATAGGTCCAAAATGTCATTTTTGCCCAAAAAATCGATTTTCCTTTGGAATTTTATTTCTCCATAACTCAATGGACTCCAGACTTGACCCTAAATTTTTCCATAGATCTGAACCCACTTTTTATGAAAACAAACTCAGATTTTTAGTTTCTTTACCCGAAATTACAATTCTGCCCCCATAAGCCCAAAATGTCATTTTTGCCCGAAAAACCGATTTTCCTTTGGAATTTTATTTCTCCATAACCCAATGGACTCAAGACTTGACCCCTAGGGTTTTGATAGCTCTGAACCCATTTTTCATGATAATAAACTCAGATTTTCAATACCCATACTTGAAATTACAGATCTGCCCTTTTTTGTTCAAAATGCCATTTTTGCCCAAAAACCGATTTTTTTCAAAATTTTAAATAACCACAATCCAATGGACCCAAGTCTTGACCCCAAGGTTTTTGATAGCTTTGAACCCATTTTTCATGAAAATAAACCCATATTTTCAGCCCTTGTACCCGAAATTACAGATTTGCCCTTGTATACCCAAAACCTCATTTTTGCTCTATGTTACCTTTCCTCAAAACTCTTCCATGTACCGCACTAAAAATATTTTTTCCACATATCCCAGCATTCATAAATCATATATGATCATCCTTAAATCACAAAATAGCACATGCATGCATCATCCACAATTTATCACAACATATGCTCATCAAGCCACATACACACTTGCATGCAACATGCAAGCACTCATAGATCTCCAAGAGGATGATTAAATCATAACTTCACCCACAGATTTTTAACAAATATATATTTACTTTCAAACAACAATCATACACATGCATGCACATCATCAAGCATAATCATACTTTTTGAGTATAGAACCACCAAGAGGTAGTTTAGACTAGATTTACCCACTTTTGAAGGTGAAGGTCTGTAGTGTGATGAGTGTTGAGTGAGGGCTTCTCAAGAGTCCTTGAGAATTCCAAGCTTGGTGCTTCCTTGCTTGAAAAATGAAGGCTATCTCTTCCTTGCTTGCAAATGGTGTGTCTTAGTATTCTAGAGATGACAAGAAGGTGTTCTTCTCTAGATTTTTGGTGTAAGAAAATGAGGAAAAGATGATTAGAATGAGAGGGTTTGGGTTTAGTTTTGGGCTTGGAAAATGATGAAGAATGTTTGATTTTTACTAAGGGAAATGGTGGTTCGTTGGTGGCTTTTTCTCTTAGCTTTCTTGGAGAGGTTTTTGGAGTGTTAGAAGAATGAAAAATGAATGAGAGAATGCAGGTTGTAGGTACAGTTTTTGGGGTAGGAAAGATGGTGAGAATGCTTGATTTTCTTCAAAAATAAATGGTGAAAATTAATAAAATGAATTTAGGAGTAATGATGGCTACTTTTGGCTAGGCCAATGCATGTCCATGGAGTATCTTGGGTGAAGAAAAGAGAAATGATGGTGGCTAGGAGCAAGCAGCTCTTGCATGCCACAGAAGAGAGGGAGCAATTTCGCTCCAAATTTGCATATTGACAGTGCTGTTTAATAGTTTAACTGTCTGATTTCGCGCGTGATCGTGTGCGTGAAAAATCAACGGACGACGCATAATTTTTCTAAACATAATTGTGTACCAATTAAACATTTAAAATGTGAAATTAAATTTTAACTTAGACATTCTAAATTTCTCCCCCGTAAAAAGTGTATTTTTACGGGTACCGCCGGTACGCACTTAAATTTTCGGTAACGACCGAAAATTAGTACAAAATCACTTAAAAATAAAATCACATTCTTCAAACGATTCTAATGAGAAATTTAATTTTAATCTAAGGTACTCGTAATTTTTTGTTCACAACAATCTATTTTACGAGTGTCTTCGATACGTATTAAATTTCGGCAGTGACTGAAAATCAGTTCGGTTCTCATGAAAACCCGCAAGATCACAAGACCATTATTTTGACTGGTATTTTTAGAAGATGAATTTTATAATATAATTTTTTGAGTGACTATTAATGCTATTGTCTTCAAGCAACATTTATATATTTCTATATGATATATATTTAAGACTATTTGTACAACTGCCTACTGTTATGCATATCATATCAATATATAATAAAGTATTATACTATATATATATATGCATCAATTGTTGATCATTAAATGTTTATCTCTTAATAAAGGAATTTTGTAATTGTTTTATATTTGTATTCCACGGTGCACCAAGCATCACAATTATTGTTATAAGAATTTTATGACAAAGCATTTGTTATGAGAATAATAAGAAATAGCTGGTATAGATTATAATTCTAAACTAGAATTTTAGTAAATATGGTATTTCTATTAGTTAATTATTTTATTTACTTGTTTACAGTGAGGTTGTACTATTTTTATTACTTTGGTATGATAATAATATTATATACATTATTGAAAATAGCATATTGTTTCAATGACTTAAAACAAAACAACATTGTTTTACTACCTTATCAATATAATAGATTATTCCGTAATACATTTTACTTCCTAAAACATTAATTAGATCCCTAATAATAATTCACTTGTTATAATATAAGGGTTAAAATGTGAGGTACACATAAACTATGTTTTTGTAAATTTAATAATTAGCTTCATTAGTTATTTCGTGATCATGATTTATCCATTACTAAAATTTAGCATTTATTTTACAAACTATGTTCAGAAACATATTGACATTAGTTATGTTAATGTTTTTAAGCATAGTGTTGTCTTTATTATATTTGAGTGTGTTGGTACGTGTTAACTAATATAATTTAGTTTCCCAGTCTCAATAATTGGCTTGTAAATATTAATTACGCGAAATTCCTCTTAAGGAAAAAGTGGGATGTTACAAACAAAGTTTTAGAGAGGTTTAACATGAAGGATTGTTCACCAAGTGTAGCTCCCATTGTGAAGGGCGACAAACTCGATTTGAGTCAGTGCCCGAGAAATGATTTTGAACGGGAACACATGAAGAATATTCCCTATGCTTCAGCTGTTGGAAGCCTTATGTATACTCAAGTTTGTACCAGACCTGACATAGCATATGTTGTTGGAGTTTTGGGAAGATATCAGAGTAATCCAGGTGTTAACCACTAGAAAGCTGCAAAGAAGGTGATGAGATATATTCAAGGGACAAAGAACTACATGCTTATGTACAGACGAACTGATAATCTGGAAGTAATTGGCTACTCCGATTCAGATTATGATGGCTGCATTGATACCAAGAAATCAACATTTGGTTATGTTTTTATGCTAGCTAGTGGAGCTGTTTCTTGGAGAAGTGCAAAGCAGACCTTGACTGCTACTTCCACTATGGAGGCTGAGTTCGTTTCTTGTTTTGAGGCTACCTCACATGGTGTATGGTTGAAGAATTTCATATCTTAGCTTAGAGTTGTAGACTCTATTTGTAAGCCATTGAAATTGTACTGTGACAACTCTGATGCCGTATTTATGGCTAAGAATAACAAGAGTGGAAGTCGAAGTAAGCACATCGACATTAAATATTTACCCATAAGAGAACGTGTTAAAAAAAAAGAAAGTGGTCATTGAACACGTTAGCATTGAGTTGATGATTGTCGATCCTTTAACTAAAGACATGCTACCAAAGAATTTTAAGGATCATGTAGTACGAATGGGACTTGGTTCCACGATGTGATTTTCATTGTACGTACATTTATTGTTTTCGATGAAACTCTTGATTCAACTTGATGTTTTCTCATATATTTTGTGCACATTGTTTATTTTTGGGAAAATACCTTTGATCTTGACCCAGAATGAACACATGGTTTATTCATTAAGTTAAGGGATGGTATTGAGAAACTCAATATATTGTTATACATGGAAGATAATACTCATTATTGGAGGACCTATCGCCATGATTCATATACTTTGTTTCTTATTATGGTTGATGATGAGTAAATGGACCAAATGGGAGAATGTTAGAATTTCCCCAATTTCCTCCTTTCCTTTATTTTCGGAGAGGTGGTTTGACATGCCCTATTTTTGTGGTCCATTTTGGGGCTTCATTAAACCCACTTCCTCAACAACCTTCAGTAACCTCTCTCAACCTCTCCTACGTTTTTTGCTCTTCACTCACCAAACTCTGTGATGGCTAGAGTTTACAAAAAGGGGTATGTTGCTCTTCTTTGAGTCACTAAATCTACTGCTCTATTATTGAAACAAACACCATCAAGTTGAGAGCAAGTGAGGGTTTGGAAAACCAAAGGAACAAACGGGACTATTTGCAGTAGAAGAGAAAAGCAAAGGCGGGAGGTTGGTTCTCTTAATTCTATTTTCGTTTTCGCTGATTGATCTATATGATTTTTAACATGTTTAGATCACATTAAGTTTTTTTTATACCCTCCTATACCTATAATAGTACAACACTACTATTAGTATTATTATTTTAAGGGTGTCTTGTGTAATTAAGAAGATAATGATGTGTGAGATTAATTAATGGTATATTGAACGACAATTATTCTTCATTCAACATTTTATGCTGAAAGTACGGAAGATGCATTAAAACTTTCTATTGATGAAACACATGAAAATGAACTGAACAGAAGTGAAAGGCTTGAAAAGTTCAAAAAAAACAATTTTTGAAAAATGTGACTCTATCCCCTTTTTAAAACTATTTGTTTCTTTCCCACTGCGTTAAACTAATCCAAGAAAAATAAATAAATAAAAATAAAAATGGGGCCCACAGGCACGTATTTTCCCCGCAGAGAGATTGTTGTTGTTTTTAGCAATTTGCAGAATCCAAAGCTACATGCAGGACTCTTACCCACATTTTTCTCCCAATTCACAGGGAAAAAGAAAGAAGCTACACTTACCCTGCTCCGGTTCATTTCTGCATGTCTTGCTCAAGACCATTGCAAGCCAGAAAAATACATACAGTTATATACGATAATTAAGTGCGAATGTAATAAATAATAATAATAATGATGATGATGATGATGATGATGATGATTGATGATAATGATAATGAATGACGATGATGATGATTGATGATGAATGATGATGATGATGATTGATGATGACGATGATGAATGATGATGATGATGATGATGAATGAATGAATGAATGGTAAGAGACCTGCAGCAGGGAGAAGAAAGTTGTTGTCAGGATTGAATGAGGGTTGCGGCGGAGGATAGTGTCCTCCGTTCATCCACCCCGGAATGGCGGCGCATCCAGCTCATGAAGCGACGGTTAGGGTTATGGCGGTGGCGGTGGAAGGTAACGATGTCGCTGGGCTCAAGGTTGTATTCCTTGACGTAGCAGCTCCAGCCGCTGGTGAGGACGATGCTCCGGCTGCTACTCCATTAGGAATAGCGGAAGCTCCAGCCTTTTCTTGCATCGTTCTCGAAATCCAGCAGCATCCCCTTTGCGCCGTCCACGGAGGTTGAGGCGGCTCCCGGCAGTAAGTGGGTCAGGGCGTAGGCTTTGGGGATGAGGAGGCAGTTGAGCTTGTCGACGTCGCTGGGTGTGAGGGCCTTGTCAAAGAGGGACTCCTTCATGCGCTCTGCCACTCACCGGTGGAGTCGCTGCTGCTGCATGAGTGGTTGTGGCTGTTGCTGTGGCAGTGGTTGGTAGGGAGAGAGAGGGGGGAGAGTGGGTGGGGGGATGAATGTGAGTTTGTGGTGGAAGCTGAGGGAGAGAAGGGTTACTATTCCAAGGGTGCCAAGAGCATGCCGGAGCAAAACGGCCTATATATTACTAAAACTACACGAAGCAAAACCGGTTATTCCAAAATAGAACACTAGAAAATAGAACACTAGCAGTTTTCATGCACTCACTTAAACTACTCGGAGCAAAATTGGCTATTCCTAAATAGAACACTAGCAGTTTTCAGACACTCACTTAAATTACTTGGAGCAAAAACGCCTATCTATTCCTAAAACTACACAGAGCAAAACCAGCAATTCCAAAATAGAACACTAGCAGTTATCATCATCTCTGCATGTCTTGCTCAAGACCATTGCAAGCCAGAAAAATGCATATAGTTATATATGATAATTAAGTGCGAATGTAGTAAATAATAATAATAATGATGATGATGATGACGACGACGATGATGAATGGTGATGATGATGATGATGATGATTGATGATAATGATGATGAATGAAGATGATGATTGATGATGAATGACGATGATTGATGATGATGATGAATGATGATGATTGATGATGATGATGAATGATGGTGATGATGATGATGATGAATGATGATGATTAATGATGATGATGATGAATGATGGTGATGATGATGATGATGAATGATGATGATTAATGATGATGATGATGAATGATGATGATTAATGATGATGATGATGAATGATGATGATAATGACGATAAATGATGATGATGATGATGATTGATGATTGATAATGATGATGATGATGACTGATGATGATGATTGATGATGACAATGATGATAAATGAATGAATGAATGGTAAGAGACCTGCAGCAGGGAGAAGAAATTTGTTGTCAGGATTGAATGAGGGTTGATTGACGATAATGATGATAAATGATGACGATGATTTATGATGAACGACAATGATTGATGATGATGATGATGGTGGATGATGACAATTGATGATGATGATGAATGATGATGATGATTGATAATGTTGATGATGATGATTATGATTGATGATGATGATGATTGATGATGACGATGATGAATGATGATGATGATGATGATGAATGAATGAATGAATGAATGAATGAATGGTAGGAGACCTGTAGCAGGGAGAAGAAAATTGTTGTCAGAATTGAATGAGGGTTGCGGCGGAGGATAGTGCCCTCCGTTCATCCACCATGGAATGGTAGTGCCTCCAGCTGACGAAGCGACGGTTAGGGTTATGGCGGTGGCGGTGGAAGGTAACGATGTTGTCGGGCTCGAGGTTGTATTCTTTGACGTAGCGGCTCCAGCTGCTGGTGAGGACGAAGCTCCGGTTGCTGTTCCAGTAGGAATAGCGGAATCTCCAGCCTTTTCTTGCATCGTCCCCGAAATCTAGCAACATCCCCTTTGCACCGTTCGCGGAGGCGAAGGCGGCTCCCGGCAGTAAATCGGTTAGGGCGTAGACTTTGCGGATGAGGAGGCAGTTGAGCTTGCCGACATCGCGGGGTGTGAGGGCCTTGTCGAAGAGGGACTCCTTCATGCGCTCTGCCACTCACTGGTGGAGTCGCTGCTGCTGCATGCGTGGCTGTGGCCGTTGCTGTGGCGGTGGTTGGTAGGGAGAGAAAGGGGGGATGAATGTGGGTTTGAAGTGGAAGCTGAGGGAGAGAAGGGTTACTATTCCAAGGGCGCCAAGAGCATATCGGAGCAAAACGGCCTATATATTCCTAAAACTACACGGAGCAAAACTTGCTATTCCAAAATAGAACACTAGCAAATAGAACACTAGCAGTTTTCATGCACTCACTTAAACTACTCGAAGCAAAATCGGCTATTCCTAAATAGAACAATAGCAGTTTTTAGGAACTCACTTAAATTACTCGCAGCAAAACCGCCTATCTATTCCTAAAACTACACAGAGCAAAACCAGCTATTCCAAAATAGAACACTATCAGTTATCATCATCTCTGCATGTCTTGCTCAAGACCAATGCAAGCCAGAAAAATGCTTATAGTTATATATGATAATTAAGTGCGAATGTAGTAAATAATAGTAATAATGATGATGATGATGACGATGATGAATGATGATGATGATGATGATTGATGATGAATGATAATGATGATGATTGATGATAATGATGATGATGAATGATGATGATTGATGATGATGATGATGATGATGATGAATGATGATGATGATTGATAATGATGATTGATGATGATGATAATTGATGATGATGATTGATGATGATGATGATGATGATGATTGATGAAGATGATTGATGATGACGATGATGATGGATGAATGAATGGTAGGAGACCTGCAGTAGGGACAAGAAAGTTGTTGTCAGGATTGAATGAGGGTTACGGCGGAGGATAGTGTCCTCCGTTCATCCACCACGGAATGGTGGTGCCTCCAACTAACGAAGCGACGATTAGGGTTGTGGCAGTGGCGGTGGAAGGTAACGATGTCACGGGGCTCGAGCTTGTATTCTTTGACGTAGCGGCTCCAGCTGCTGGTGAGGACGAAGCTCTGGCTGCTGCTCCAGTAGGAATAGCTGAAGCTCCAGCCTTTTCTTGCATCGTCCTCGAAATCCAGCAGCATCCCTTCGTCACTACCTAAAAAATATTAAATACAAATTGGTTTTATAGACAGAAAAAGTTTGTTTGTAATAGTTTTTAAATCACTAAGAGATTTTTCTTCTTTTTTTTTTTTGTTTGCTTGTAACAAAAAATTAAACTTTAACAATAAATGGAAGTATATAGATGAATAACAATATATGTTGCAAAATGCGTTTGTATTAATTCCCATCAACAAACAGATACTATTCCATGTTAGACAGCCACCATATATATTGATCGTAGAAGGATAAAATTACATAGTAACATTTATAGCACATCACACACGAGTGCTACAAACTGGCTCTTACGACCGCATATTAAAAACAGTAAATTGTTGATCAAGTGGCGACCCAATATTATTGGTATGGATCCCCAAAAGATGAGCACAAGCAACAGAAGCCATGGGTGCAACAAGATGGATAACACGGACGCAGACGACAATGATTCAGAAAGTAAAAGCACAAAGATGAGGATCCCCTCATCTTGGAAGAATCCACTTTTCTTGATCCCAAGTTCGGCACAGTACATGCATATGGCCACCACGAACACTAGCACTTGAATTAGGTGTGTTTCGAACGGTGATTCTTTCTTAATTTGGAGAATGCCGAGGAGGAACGGATTCAGATATGTGAACATGATGCCATGGCTTGGTTTGAGCTCTTTTGGTGATGATGTCATGCTGTATTAAAATAAGTCCAAAGAAAACGTTGCCAAAGAGCTCTTACTTTATATACTTGCATGCTACGTCGAAAAGCAGAGAAAGTTACACTAACTAATTGAAGTCCAAAGCAAACAAGAACTAGTGCTAACTATCACATGCTGATTGATGCTATAAAGGAGAATATCCTAAATATTGATGTTACACTATAATCAAATCATAGCAAATAAGGAGTAGAGAGTGGAAACACTAACCTTTCACTTTGACTAACTACCAGCTGATCATCCACAATATCAATAATAATCTCACCACGCTCTGCATTAGCCTCCATATCCAACAACATGTGCAGTTTGAAACAACAATCCTGGACACTATATATAGAGACTGTCTGATGATGTGAACATAGCGTACATTGACAAGTCAATGGGTCACCTTTTTGCCCTGAGATATTGTTATAGTCCATTGTAAACCTTATGGTTCATAATATAGGCAAAGATACGTGGAGTACGCACCTGAAACGGTGGACGTGCGAAGGAGCGAAAGGAAGAGGCAACCAAGTATTAAGCTGAAGGAATACCAGCCGAAGAATTCATTGAGTATTGTGAGATTCTTTCCTCTTTCTGTTATGAACCTTCTCTACTCATTCCTCTGCCATATCTGAACTTGCTCATCTCTGCAGGTGAGAGAATCAGCGATCCATTGCCCTCAGAGTACGACCAGTACGAACAGTCCTTTATCCCCCTCGGGTGCGCTCGTTGGGGAGGCTGTTCGGCTTGGTGATTGGAAGCCATAGCTTCCCGTGCTCATCACTGAAGTTCATCCCCTGTTCTTGAAGGACTTCGTCTTCGTGCTTTGTTCTTGAATTTTGCACTGTAGCATCCCACTATTGCTACTATTGGTGTCTTTTAATTTGGATTGTGACCGTTATACAGTGTTGGAGTTTAACTTTCAGTAATTACCCGTTACAGAGACCCACTAGGCACAAGAATAAAAAGTAAAGGCACCCACTGGGTGCAGTCTATGTTAGACTCAGCCACCATATTGATCGTACAAGG
The DNA here is from genome assembly GCA_003254905.1 of Nissolia schottii. Classification (NCBI taxonomy): domain Eukaryota; kingdom Viridiplantae; phylum Streptophyta; class Magnoliopsida; order Fabales; family Fabaceae; genus Nissolia; species Nissolia schottii. Next base: position 81,266 of record QANU01003603.1, read on the forward strand.
ATAAATTATATAGTAAGAGACTAAATTTTATTTATATAAAATCCCAAGAAATTTCAATTAATTTC
>QANU01003629.1:0-14487 GCA_003254905.1 Nissolia schottii
CCAAAAACATTAAATGCGCCCCATCATTTCAACTCTGCCACCCATTTCTCGGGAAGCCAAAGCACCCCCAAAAATGAAACACGTGGCATCCATCAAGCGAGTCCAACCGTCACCCATCAAATCTCATTCTCTAAAAAATACGAGCCTAACCGTCATCACTTCCGCGCAAGTCGATACTAACTCGGACCGCCAGACCCTCGCGCCCTGAGTTGGGGGGCTCCTGTTATGGGCCCATTCCGCGGAATGTCTTCAATCGACCGGCCCATCCAGTTAAAGCCAGTCCGGAAGCCCATTCCCAGGATGAAGCGTGTACGTTCCGCGGATCCAGTCTTCCTACAGCACGATCATCTCCCATCGCACCAACAAAATCTCGGAGCAACCATGGGAGTCTGTTCGCGGAGACTGAGGCATAAGGTACGACTTTCCATTAACAACCCACAGGTACATAAGCAGGGCCGAACACCTAGGTAAAGGCAGAACTCTAAGCTTCATTCTTACTCCCTCATCTCATACCTGCACTGACTTTGGCATCGGAGTCCTTGCAGGTACCCACTCGGCCAGTACGTCCGTGGAGCTTCAGGGACTGAAGAGTACCCCTCTGGTACAACTTGCATCAGTCATACATGAATCCCAAATACAAAATACATAGTTCAAAATGATAACTACTGAATGTGAACTAGGGACTGATGGGATACTACCTGTAACACCCTAGCTAGCTGCTTACGCTTATGTCGCAAACATGCTTACCAGGTTGTTATCTGCTTTGGTTGGGATACTAATAGCCCATTTACGATTTTGAAAATAATGGTTATTTAGAAAGTACAGACCAATTTAAACTTTTTCTTGATATGGAATATGACATAAATTATGAGCCAAGTTGAGAATGGAACATGTATTGCAAGCGGTAACGTTTCATACTTAACTAAGTACTAATTAAATATAAACGACATCAACACAATAGACAAACAACTGGTCCATAGCATATATTCACCATTATTTATGTAACAACCCAACTTTTTCCCCTTATCAACATGTCCTATAATAAATAATTAAGAACATGTTAATAAGGAAAAGATGAGATAAAAATAAAATAAAATTCACATATTAATTTAATTCCTGTCGTATTAGCTAAAAATAATAATTTTGCGATCTCGTGACGTCTGGTGACGTTCGGGTCAATATTAGGTATTATTAGAATTTAATTATGACTCAAAGGAGTCTATAAAATACACTAATATGAAAATAATGCGAGCATATCTCGCCAAAGATTTAAATATTAATAAGGAAAATTAATGGGTCACAACGGTATGTCCGAAATATTTTTAGGACGTTCGGACATAAATAGTTAATGAACGAACACGGCCAAAACCATACAAGGAAAAATAAGAATACTCTAGGCCAAAGGCCACTAATAACCCACGGCCTCACCTTCACCCACGACACCCACACACACTTCCTTCCATTTGTTTTCCCTAAGTTCCTAACCAAGAGCTCCATAAGCAAAGCTTCATCAAAACCACCATCATCTTTGCCTTTAACCACCATAAAGCACTCTCAAATCCATCAAGAAGACAAGTTAGTGTCAAGGCTAGGAGTTTCTCTTCAAGTGGAAGCAAAGACAATAAGTTCCATAACCCTAAAATCTCCATAACCTAGGTTTTCATCCTTTCTTGACAAAGGAGACTTCAAGCAAGCCAACAAGCTTCAAATTCATCTTTTTCCATCATCCAAGAGCTCTTGAGGAGGTGGGTAACTTTAGCTCATCACCTCTTGATTGGTGAATGTTTGTTTATGTGGTTATGTATGTATTTGATGATGCTTGAGTGTATGTGTATGTTGGATAAATTACTAGAAATGATGTTAGGGTTAGGAAGATGATTCTAAAGGGTCCTGTGACCTGGACTAGATAGGATTATTATGTGTAAAAGCTTAAGGTAAATCCATGGAAGAAAAGGGAAGATAATTTGCATTCTGATGCTAAATTTCCAAAACTGGGTCAGGCTCACGCCAGACTTATAGTCAGGCTCACGCCAGGCACCCGCCAGGCTCACGCCAGGCTTACCCGCCAGGCTCACGCCAGGCACCTGCCAGGCTCACAGGTCAGGCCCCCGCCAGACCACCCTAGGCCACGTCAGGCCACGCACTAGACCTTTGGATTATGTATATACAACGTTATAAATGTTGTATGTGACTATGTGAAGTATATGCTGTATAGGAATTACTTGTAATCTGTGAAGTAATGTGTAGTACTACATGCATTCATGATAAAGTAATGTTTAGAGAATTAGAAGTAATGATGAGATAAAGAAAGAGAATGAAATGAAATGAACCATAGGAAAACAAGTCATGACATGCTGCAGGTACTGAAAAGTAATGAATTATGAAATGCTGTTGAAAGTGCTAAATGCACAATGCTGAAAGTACTGAATGAAATATGCTGCTGAAAAGGCTAAATGCCATATGCTGAAAAGGCCGTGATCACGTGAGCCAAATTATGATCCCACTTCAGGAGGTCAAGGCATCCTGAATGTGGAAGCTCGCCACAGGTGGTGTCGATATGGCATACCTGGAGGTGTGCGGTTACCACGCCTTTGCATTGTCGTACGGGGGCAAGCCTAGGTGGGGGTACAATATCCGCCCACTGTCGAGGGGTCCCGAGGGGGACACACGGCAGGTGGAAGCCCACTGCAGGGGGTCAGAGAGGACCACCTGGAGGTGCGAGGTTATTCCGTCATAACGTTGTCAAAAGAGGGCAATGCTATGGTGGGAATAACATATATTCTAAAAGCCAATTATTCTGTTATGCATAAGCCTTAAGCATGTTTATTCTGTTATGCATAAATATATGAAAGGTGCACTCTGATTATTCTGCTATGTATGGGAATGTGTAAGATATTATGCTGCTGTGAGTTATGCTGCTGTTATGTTATTACCGTCAAGAGCACGCTCGAGACGGCTATGTATATTCACGAAATGTTAATCAGCACGAGAACATAGTAAACAAGAGTAGTTCCCATATCACATAGTAATGTAGATAAAGCCGTTCAGATAGGCCAGATAATAAATGGTAGGATATTTAGTAGGTATGCTCACTTAGAGATCTCTGAGCGGCCTGAAGTCTGACCTAATCTGGATACGAGACTCAGGAACTAAAGTTATTCCACTGAGAACCTACCGTTCTCACTCCCATTACCTTATGACTTTAGGTACTGATTATGAGTCCTACTTTGAGGATGCTGATGAGCCGCCAGCAGAGCCATGAGCGGCTAGGACAGGAGATGGATTGAGAGATAGTAGATGCCAGGACTTTGCCAAGGGCATAGCCCTTGTATTTTGAGATGATGTACTCTGGATTATGTGATGTACTCTGGATTATGTATTCAGTACTTTAGTCTATGTACATGTGACGTATCTTACTTATTATGTATATACGACTATGTGGCTTCGTATGATGGACCACCTGGATATGTATTGGATGATTTATGAACTTATGGTTATACATTTTGTTATATTGTTTTTTTTTTTACGCATGGCTCTATTTTAGTAATTATTCAATGTCAATGAAAAATTTAAAATTGGTCCTTATTTTCTTAAACAACTATTTTCGAAAGATAACGATGGACTAAGGTATTCCGATCAAATAGAAAACAACCTAGTGAGCTTTGTTTACTGCGTACGGGTAAACAGTTAGCTAGGGTGTTTCAATTTACATAAGTAGTTTCTTAGTTAATACACGCATATACTTTGTCACAAAACATAGACTATACTAACTAAGGCTACTTGTAACGTCCCTAGTCTAGTCGTTGCTATCTTACTTCTCGGTTCGTCTTCTCAACGGTCACCTCTTCACGCACCTGCCCCTTCACAGTTCTTGTTTCTGTCCGTCGTCAGACTCTAGAGTCATAAACGAGTGGGGTGAGAATGTTGCGTTCTCAGTGATAACCCTTAGTTACTGGGAAGTCTTATTATTTCATTTATGATCCAGGCCGCTCAGGGATCTCTATGACATATGTGTCACAGTATACACTAAAGTCCCACTTATTATCATTACCGATTAACTTAGTCCTGAGCAGCTACTTATATTACTAGGTCTTCTATTCTTTGCCCTAGCTTTTAAGGGAACAAGTTCTCATTATAACATACTTTAGGAGCTTCTCGTACTTAGCATGCACATACATCATCTTACACATACCTCACATACATATGCATGAAAGAGTACTGGGTTCTTTTATAATCATTATCTTTCTTATAAACATCTTCTTAAAATCATTATCTTATAAGCATCAACTTATAATCATTATCCTTCTTATTAACATCCTCTTAAAATCATCATCTTATAAGCATTAACTTATAATCATCTGCCTTCCTCCTTCGCAGCTATGGCCATACAGCTACAACCTACTTTCAATTCCATACCGTTGACAACCAGGCAGTGCTTAACCTGAGTGGCATTAACCACGAGAGCTCAATACCATAAGTCATCAATTAACGATAGGAATTACCATCCCCATCAAAGAAAGGCGAGGGGTATGCCCTCACAACACCACCAGGAGTTGGACCTTCACTTACTGGCATTGAAATATGTAACACCCTAGGTTAGCAGCTTATGCTTAAGTCATAATCTGCGTCCGCTAGGTTGTTATCTGCTGGGTGGGAGTACTGATAGTTCCTACTTTACTTCGGAAAATAATTAAGTTAACTGAAAATAAGGACCCATTTTTTTTCTTTTTCTTTTTAAATATAAACTATTATCATACGTCAAACTAGAGCCATGCGTGTGGACTATTATGAGTCCCGTATAATCGTATCACAGATAAATGCGTGCGTCGTCTGTCATACACATACATAAATGAACGGTAAAGTAAATAGCACCAAGTGGGTCCCACAGTCAATGTCATACATNCTAGACATACCTTAAGCCCGTACATGCTATCAGTGGCTACAAAATGGAATACATCAAAATGTATATAAAATTAGGACTACTAGGAAAAAGGGGCGTCTGATGACAGGGTCTGGATATAGTGCTGGTCAGGTCTCTGGCTCGTCCTCGCTGAACTCCTCCTCCGGATCCTCCTCTGGATCCTCCTCCTCCGGCTCTGACCCCTCCGGCTCGTACTCTGGCTCTGGCTCGTCCTCCTCGTCATCCTTCTCCATGGCCACCAGAGGATACTCCTCCTCGGGTGAGGAAGGCACTGGTACGTCTGGCGGGTCTCGGGGGCCGTAGGATGGGCCTGCCTCGTGGCTGGGAGTGCGAGGTGCGAACTGACGACGGTAGTCTCTAGCCGTACTCATCCGTGCAGTCTGCCGGTAGGCCTTGGACGGTCGCAATCTCACGGACACGGGGTTGACCTCTACGTCCTTCTCGTAAGGAGCGGGTTCACCGTCAGCAGAAGTCTCGGGCTCGGGGAATACCGGTGGAGCGAATTGGCGGGGTGTGGGACGATTCACCACTAGTACTGACTAAAGCTCTGCCTCCTCCCCTGTCTCAGGGTCTACGGTCCTAAATCTGCTGCGCAGGATCCTCCGCTTCTTCGGCGGGGTCGTCATCTAACTCGCCTGAAGCCATAAGTGAGTGGGCTGAGAAAGGTGGTTCTCAGTGGTTAAGTATGGCATAGGGGGGATTTGGTTACTCAATTATGCTCCGGCCGTCCAGGAGATCTCTAAGTGTTCATGCATCTAGACATCCTACCAGTTATTTCTTGCCTAAGTTCCTGGGCGGCTTTATCTAGTTACTAGGTGACAGGGAACTAATCTTTCTTACTAAGTTCTTGTGCTTTCTATCCTTGACCGTTCTACACATATATGTATGTCCGGTGACCTTGCCCCATGCGTTCCCTTCGAGCATGGTGACATGGTCGAGACATAGAGACGCTTTAACCACATAGGTAGCGACGCTTTAACCACATAGGTATGTATGCAAGGTGATCGTGTCCCATGCGTTCCCTTCGAGCCTGATGACGTGATCGAGCCCCATGTGTTCCCTTCGAGCATGGTGACATACACAATGCCTGCATTCCCTTCGAGCCTGCTCTTGTGCACTATGCATGAACTTAACATTTTAATTAACCGGTATCATATGCTTGCATTGGCCGCCTTCCTTTGGGCGAAGCCATGTAGGCACGAGGGCCTCATTCATTCGTAACCATCATCATTATCATCATATGCACTTTTATCTTTCTGTGCTATTCTGGTTCTTACGTTCATTATCGTTTTCATTCATTAGCCTTGGTCATAGCATAACCTCTAGTGATCTATCCTCATGATGCATGCAAGACTCAATACTCATGTTCTTGTTTTTAGCACCCTTAGGTGGCTTATAGTAATACAGATAGACACATCACACACACTTCCACTGCTAGGTGTTTGTTGGAATATATATGGACCTCGGAACTCCTTTGCGGAAACCACCCAACATCTTCAGGGAACCTTCGCGGAACCCACTAAGCAAACTCTCCATGGGATCACTCAATCATTCCAAGGGATCTCCGCGGAACCCACTTGGCACCGCTACTGGCGCCAGTCAGAGACTTCAGGGACCCGCTCAGCCGCTCTAGGGTACTTCCGCAGAACCCACGCGGTCACCACTATTGGCACTCACTCGGTCTACTCTCCAGGGAGCCACTCATCACTCCGGGGAACCTCCGCGGAACCCACTCAGCACCACTCCTGGTGCCCACTCAGCACTCTTCACGTAACCCTCTCCGCTCTCCAGGGATCCTCCGTGGAACCCACTCAACACCATTTTGGGTGCCCACTCAGTAACTCCATGTAACCTCCTCAACACTTTAGCGATCCTCCGCAGAACCCATCCATCACCACTCCTGGTGCCCACTCAACATTCTTCACGTAGCCCTCTTAGCAATCCATGAATCCTCCGCGGACCCACTCAGCACCATCCCAGGCGCTACTCAACAACTCCCTAGACGCCTCTCAGTCACTCTCCGCGGAACCCCTAAGCACCATCCCAGGTGCCGCTCAACAATCCTCCAGACTACTCATAGTCACTCTCGGGATCCTCCGCAGACCCCGTTCGGCGCTCACTCTCTGTTGCTTATTTTCTCTCATTTCCTCACATTTTCTCACATTCATTAATAGAAAATTAATTTAATAATTATGTTTATGATTATTTCTCTAAGGAAAAATCGGGATGTTACAAAATACCCTAGCTAACTGCTTACGCTTAACTCATACGCAATGCTCACTAGGTTGTTTATTACTTGGTGGGAATACTTATAGTCCGTTATTATCCTTCAAAATACTTACTCATGAAAATATGGACCGATTTTAAACTTTTCTTAGTTTATTTCATAAGATATGAGCCGTGCGTTGGATAGAACATCTAATACAAGCGATAGAGCCTTTAGGCTTAACAATTATCAACCCCACATCAAACAACAGATAGATAAGCAGGCATGCGGTCCATCACATATGTTTGCAAGAATTTACATAGGTATTACTATAGGTAATATACAAGTATCAAGTCTGTCATAATACAATATTTGTCTACAAAACACACTACAACAAAAATGACCATTACCGTCGAGACATTACCGTCGGACGCGGGGCGACGGTAATACCGTCGGAAAAAATGACTGTGGCGACGGTAACCGGTCGAAGCAAGTGGACTGGCGTAAAAGCCGTGAAATTACCATCGGATATGATAACCGACGGACAATCCGACGGAAAGTTTTCCGCGAGATATGGCGGGAACAAAATTACTGTCGGGCAGAACCGACGGAAAATGGAAACGAGTAGCAAACTGCCACGTGTATTCAGTAATTTAATGGTGTGGCAGTTACCGGCGGCCCCTGTCGACGGTACATAGCGGCGGTCACAACAGACGGTAAATTCCTCGTTTATTCAAACGACGCCTCTTCCCAACGGTCGACCGTTCAACATTCCCATTAATCGACGCGTCGGCGCCGGCTCCAAGAACAAAACCGTCGGACGTATCCGATGGTATAGGTCGCACAGTTTGTTCCGGCGGTAAACTCCGACAGTAAGTGTGGCTCGGGAATTCAACCCCTCTTCCCAATGCTCGGCCGTTTTCAAAACGTTCAACATTCCTATTAATGGCCGCGCCGTTCCGAGAATAATACCGTCAGAAATTTTCGACGGTAATGCTGTGGCCGATTAGTATAAATACCCCTCCCCCCATTCTTCTAAACCTGCACCATATTTTCTATTCTCTTCTTTTCTCTCATCGGTTCTACCCTTTAATATCTGTTGTGCGATGCTTTTTTCGTCGTGGACGTGATATTAGTTTAATTGGGTTATCGGTTTGCTGCCGTTGCGTAAACTAAGCCATCTAATGGATGCGAAGTCCAAGATGATGGTAATTATCAGCTGTCCCGTTGGGGGAATAGTGATGACTACCATCATCTTGGACTTTGTCATTCATTAACTGGCTGATTATTTAAAGTGGTAAAGAGGCCAAGGCCAATGCCGCCATTGCGTAAACTGAGCCATCATAATGGATGCAAAGTCCAAGAAAGCGGTAATTATCAGCTGTCCCGTTGGGGGAATAGTGATTACTACCGCTTTCTTGGACTTTGTCATTCATTAACTGGCTGATTATTTAATTATTACTAATTTTTGCTGAGCTTATATACTGGCGCCACGTTAATTGGGAGAGTGATAAAGGCCAACGCCAAGGTGGTTGTAATCAAGTATTGGGGATTATCATATTATTGGTTTCCCAACTTGATTACAACCATGTTGGTCTTGGCCTTTGTCAATCGCTCAGTTAAAGTGTCGCCACGGCTTAGCAAAAATTATGCATATGTTACCGTCGNGCTTAGCAAAAATTATGCATATGTTACCGTCGGTTTATTCTGACGGTAAAACCCTACCCTTAACCCTAAACCCTAAACCCTAAACCCTGAACCCTAAACCCTAATTGTTTCCGTCAGTTGCGCCCGACGGTAGAGGGGGAGGTTATACCGTCGGCAAGACCGACGGTAAGTAAGCAACTTTTATTTCATTAAACGGTGCGCATTACCGTCGGTTTCGAGGAACGGTAATTTGGTTGGGGTTATCGTCGGTCAAGACCGCCGGTATTGAAATTGGTTCGTAAACCGATGCATCTACCATTAATGGCCTTGTTACCGTTGGTTTATGCCAACGGTAACTACCGAATATTTTTAGCGTCGGGGTGGACCGACGGTAAGTGTCTCGGTAATTCAACCGGCGTGTCTTTTGTAACCGTTGTCATTAATGTTGGTTAGCGTCGGATATGTCCGACGATAATACTGCTATATATACCAGAATCTCACCGCCTCCCGTCGACCTCTCTCTTGTCTCTCTGCCTATCTCTGTCGCCCTCCCTGTCGTCTGACCGACGCCGCAGCCTTCGCCTCCGTCTGCCTTGGCGTGCGTGCCGCCACCGCCCGCCGTGCCTCCTGCCAAGCCCGACCCGCAGCCGCCGTCCCGCCCCTGTTGCCAACGCCGCCACTGCCACCGTCCCGCCATCACAGTGTATGTATATATATACACACATATATGTGTGTTGTATGTATGTATATATGTAGATTATGTGTAGATATATATGTGTGTGTTTTCTGTATATATGTAGATTATATTATGTATTATATTATATTATATATTACTTATATATGGTTATTACTAATTATTATTATTACTATTATTATTGTTATGATTGTTATTATTTATTATTGTTATTATTATTACTTATTATTATTACTTATTGGTTATTATTAGGTGGTATGATTATTATTATTATTATTATTACTTGTGTTGTTAATGTTTATTATTATTATTACTTATTATTATTATTATTATTGATTATTATATTATTGGTAGTAGTTGTAGTAGTAGTATTAGTAGTAGATATCGTAAATTAATTATTTTGTAATTTGTGTAGTTAAGAAATGGCCGGTGACAAGGGAAAAAAGCAAGTGAATGAATATTTCCCCTCACGACGCCCTGCTCGAGGGAAGGGAGGCAGGACGTCGTCAAATTCGCCCAGGTCACCGACAGGGGCTGGGTTTATGCCCACACCAGGGCTATCGGCGTCAGGCCACCATCCTTCACTCAGTTTCATGGAGTCGCCGGCGGCAGGGGAAGGCGAAAGACTTTTCGGTGACTATTCGGACGTCCCTCCCCGAGCCTTTTCTCCTAATAAGGGCCAGCTCGAGATGCAGCAGCCGTCTGGGTCGAGTGGTCGTGCTGGTGGTGACTCGCGCACTGACTCGTCCTCAACCGAGGATCGACCCATTTTGCGGGTTGATGATAAAGCTAGCGGGTATGTAATTTGTCGTTAATTGATTTATTAATTAAGTTTTGATATTATTAATTAATTATTTATTTAACATGGTATTATTACTTATGAAATTTTGTAGGTTCATTCCGCACAAGTTGGCAAAGCGAGCAGTGACGGATACGGTGAAGAAGTGTTATGTCCGGTTCGTTGGAAAGTGGCAGGATTTACGCCCCAAGGAGAAGGAGCGGATGTACAATGCTTTCCAGGTTGGTAATATATATGTTACCGCACAAGTTATTGTCTTGATATTACGTAATAGCAAATTAATAAATTGTTTGCAGACTAATTGTTATATTTGGTTGTAGGAAAATTTCACCATTGATCCAAAAGAGGTTGAGGCTGCAAAGAAGGAGTTCAACTACCGAGCTGGAAGGCGCCTACAACAACTTTATTCGAACATCAAGAAAGGGAAGACCCTGGCCCCCGAATGGATCACGGGCGAGCAGCTAGGGGAGTTGAAGCGATATTGGGCCACCGAGGAGTACAAGGCCCGGTCTGCCAGCTCGAAGTGTGCGCGGACTATGGGTCGTGGTGGCAACGTCCACACAAGGGGCTCTGCCAGCTTGCAGGACACGCGGGCTCGACTGGTAATTATGATGCATGGCTCCCAGAGTGGGTTGTGCTTTGTTCCCCAGTTTAATAAATTAGCTAATTAAAATAATGCACGATGTTTGATGTGCAGGGAAAAACCCTTGGGAGGCCTCCGACCGAGGCGGAATTATTTCGTGAGACCCACACCTATAGGAGCGATAAGACGAAGTGGGTCGATACACGTTCAGAGCAAACCGCTGTAAGCATGTTAATTTATTTACATTTTCCATTTTCTTAGTTATTGGTTTTTTAACTTAACTATGGTATCGTCAAATAATGATTGTCCTTTTTTAATGTAGGCTGCATTTGAAGCAGCGATAACGGAGGCTCAGTCTCAGCGGAGTCAAAGTACACTCGAGGGTAGCAGTGTGCCTCCGCCTGTCGACGAGGAGGAAATATGGACCCGCGTGGCTGGTGGCCGAAACCGTAATCGGGTTTACGGCCGAGGTACAAAGCTCACTGTTGCCGTCAAGGGGAACCCCCTCGGTAGCTCTGGTTCTGGGTCAGCTGCGAGCACAACGGCAGAGAATGACCAGCTCTGAGAAACTGTGTTCAAGTTGAACCAGGAGTTGCAGCAGCAGGCGACGAAGTGGGAGGCGGCACAGGAAAAGACGAAGAAGAAGCACCAGAAGCAAAAGGACAAGATGAAGCAGCTCGCCGCAACAGTGCAGGGCTTTATGCGAATTTTCAGTGCAGCAGCTGCAAGGAGCAGCGCACAGAATGAGCCGCCATTCCAGATTCCTAGCTTCTACTCTGATTCTGAATCTGAGTTCGACGATGCCGAGGATGATCAGCCCGACCAGCAGCCACCAGCTTCTTAGGATCATCATTTAATATATTTTTAGTTTTTGTTCAATTCCAGTTAAATGTACGTAGTTATTATTATTTCTAATTAGTTTGTAGTTTTTGTAATTAATAAACCCAAAACTTTCTAATGTTATATATGTTTATTTTCCATTAAATTAAATTCGACGGTAATTTAGTTTTGACTTATATATTTTTTTGGGTAAATAACGGTCAAGGAAAATAAGCAGTTACCATGTTGACAAGGTGGCAAAAAAATTCACACTTACCGTCGGTACTTACCGACGCAAAAAATGTAATATATTGCCGTCGGTTAAAACAGACGATAAATTGAACAAGGGTAAAACCGTCGGTTACGACCGACCATAAAGACACGAAAGAGGCGCGAAGAACTGGCGCCATCTGAAATTGCTTCCATTACCGCCGGTGCGTACCGACGCAAACGAAATCAACATGGCGACAATTCTTGGCGCCACCAGATTATTTTTTGTCGGCCAATTTTTTGGTACCGGCGGCAAAAACCCTGGGCCAAACTTACCGTGTATGTACACCCGTTACCGTCGGTTTTTAGCGACGGTGCCCAGTTAAGTGGAACAGTGCGTTTCGCCTGCGTATGCGACCGTCCATGGCGCTTTTGTTACCGTCGGTTCGATCCGACGGTACGTGATGAACCTGAATACTTAACTGATTATCCTTTCTCTTCTCCCCATTCCTAACTCACATTCTCACACTCTCCTCCTCCTCCCCTACCGCGCCCCCGCCTCCTCCTCCTCTTCCAAGTCCAGTTTTCTCCTTTAGCTCATCATCCCCCAGTCTCTAGAGCTCCTGTTCCTCATTCCGCTCTCACATCTCAGGTTCCGTGTTTATTTTTAGTGGTTTTTCTTTATTGAATATATGTTTTCTGCAATTGGTTCTTCTTCATGCTTCATGGGCTATGAATTTGTGACATTGAGTTTGCTTTGGTTCATTTGTGTTATTTTTAAATATGAATCGTTTTCTGAATGGTTGTTGCTGTGTATATGTCTATGTTTATGTTTTGGCTAATTGCGAATTTGTTGCCATCTTCCCCTAGCTTTGAAGATTAAAGGAGATTGTACAAGCAACTTGCTCAAAAGAAAGGAGAACGGCAATTCGGTATGCCTCTTTAACTTAAACTTAACTAGGACATGTAGAGACTTATTTTCCTAGGATAGAGTTGTAGGATTGGAGTTGTATGGCTGGACTGGGGGAAGAAACGCTTAGCGTTTCTTGCCGACATTGTTTGAATTGGTGTGCTGGCAATGGTGATTATATGTTGTTTGCGGAGATTGGACGGGCTATGCTTTAGAACTGTTTAGGAAATGATGTGTGAAATCAAAATAATTAAGTTATCGGTTTTGTAACATGCATGTAGGATCCCCTTAAAAGTCATGATTCCCGGAAACCGATTTTGGATGTACGATCGATTATATGAGAACCGAGGTATGATAAAGCCAGAATTTTTTGCGGGTGCCGACTACTTTTGCATGAAATCTGCAACTAGACTAGCTGAGCGAAACATTAGGTGTCCGTGTTCTTTGTGCAAGCGCTGTAAAATTCTAGATGTTGAAATGGTTAAACTGCACCTGTATAAGAATGGATTTGAGCGGCACTACTGGATATGGATTGACCACGGAGAAGTTGATGGCAACGGTGTGAATGAGTTTAGCAGGAGCCACTGTTCAAGGGGAAGTACAAGCCACGCACGCGCAGAACAAGAGGAAGAAACAGGAGGGTTTGAATTTAATCCTGACGACAGATTTTGTGAAATGGTTAACGATGCATTCGACGGTGCCATGCTTGACGAAGAACCTAACACCGAGGCTAACAACTTTTATAGTCTGTTACAAGAAGCAAATACTCCGGTATAGGAAGGCTCTGCACATACGAAGTTATCTATGGCAGTTAGGATGTTGACTATGAAGTCTGATGCCAATCAATCAGAGAGATCATTTGATCAGTGGCTTTCGTTCATCCAAGAATTTACACCCCCTAATAATGACATACCGTCAAACTTTTACCAAGCCAAGAAAATTTTCTCTAAACTTGGGTTGGAGTCCTTAAAGATTGACTGTTGTCCTGCGGGGTGTATGTTGTACTATAAGGACGATGCAAGGTTAACTGAGTGCAGATTTTGTGGCGCTGCTAGGTTTAAACCAACGAGAGTTGGTTCTGGGAGATACAATAATGTTCCGTACAAAAGAATGCATTATTTACCATTGATCCCAAGGCTGAAAAGATTGTTCGCATCGATGAGCTCAGCACCACACATGAGATGGCACTACGAGAACAAGAGAAATGACGGTAATATGACGCACCCGTCGCATGCACTTTGACAGCGTTTATCCTGACTTTGCCGCAGATCCTCAGAATGTCAGATTAGGCCTTTGCTCGGATGGTTTTTCTCCTAATAATCAATTCAGTAAACCCTACTCGTATTGGCCAGTGATTGTTACGCCGTATAATCTTCCCCCTGATATGTGCATGAAAGATCCATATATGTTTTTATCTTGCGTCATCCCGGGGCCGAGCAACCCAAAATCTAAGATTGACATTTTCCTCCAACCATTGATTGATGAATTGATAATTTTGTGGAGCACAGGTGTTCTTGCGTATGACGTGTCCATGAAACAAAATTTTATGCTGAGGGCGTCCTTGATGTGGACTATTAACGATTTTCCAGCTTGTGGCATGTTGTCTGGATGGATGACAGCGGGTAGGTTGGCATTTCCAGTTTGTATGGAAGACACTAAGGCATTCCGGCTACCAAACGGAGGAAAACAATCGTGGTT
>QANU01003649.1:0-37069 GCA_003254905.1 Nissolia schottii
GGCCTCTCTCTCCGCGGTGATGCGACTGGGACCTTCATTGCGGTGAAAACCAGCAGAGGGGCGTTTCTACTCGGCGTCTTTTTTCGCCTTCTCAGCCACTTCGCGGAGGTCTCTTTGCTTCCGCTCTTCATCCACGCGGGCATGTTGACTTAGGGCAGCCTCCAATCGGGCGATCTTCTCCGCCTGGGACTGGACCACATCCGCCAGAGTCGGTGGTGGAGGCAGGTCTTCCCCTGCAGGTTGTTGCTGTGGTTGGCTCCTTGGAGGTGATGACACGGGAGGAATGGGAAGCGTGGACCGTGCTGGGGACACCTGTGACGCCCGTNATATTATATTATATTATATTATATATATATATATTTAAATATAAACGTAACCGTGGCTGCTGTTGCTATTTAAGGTTACTACTACTACTATTATTATTATTATGATTATTATTATTATCATGATATACTATATATATATATATATATATATATTGTTCCGAAGTATCTACCTCGGTACAAGCTTTGGATCCTGAGACNAGGTTTCAAAGAAAAGTGGGAATGCCGCGATTCCCCACAGACGGCGCCAATGTTCCGAAGTATCTACCTCGGTACAAGCTTTGGATCCTGAGACTGTGTGAACCGAATGAAAACTCTGACTTTGGCACGATCGATCTCTGGACTCGCAATTGCGGTGTGTACCTGCAATTACTCCGACGCTCAAGTAAGCAAGGGTCGAAGAAGTATAGCGAGTGATTATGTGATGTCCTCGTACCTGGGATATAGGCTCATTATATAGCCGAGGTGATGGAGGAGATTTCGCGCGTCGCGGAGGCGGGGGGATATCCGTGATGTGCGCGCTGCCCCCGGACATCGCGGAAGGCGACGAAGATCTCGGAGCCGTTAACCCTGAGCGGCTAGAGAGTGGCGACCTTGTCGGTGATCATTTATGAGAGGTCGGGTCGGGTCCGCGGATATGGGCCTGAGTGTTGGGTCGCCGGGATGGGCCTTTATGGCCCAGTCCGTAACAATTGCATATTAGTTAGAGATTTCAACTAATAACAACATCTCCTTTCATGAATAATTAATTAGAAACCGATGAGAATTAATCCTTGATCTAGTAATGCCATATGCAGGATATTACTTTTATCATCGTGTTTTACTCTTGTTTTAATCTCTTTTAATTTCATCAAACAAAACCCCCCAATTTACTTAACTATTGATTTGGTTCTAAATTGCTTCTTTGGGAAACGACCTAGGTTAACCCCCTTTACTACATTTTCGGGGTTTACTTGGTTCATAAATTATTATTTGATCACGCACTAAAATCTAATGACGTTTTGGTGAGCGTCACACCCTCCAACATATCAAACTGGATTCCAATCTTGGGAACCTCATCATCATCTACAATTGAATTAACTTTAAACTAGTAAGCATATGCATACTGTTAATAATGTGACCTTGATAAGAAAACAAACCTTAATGTGCATTGCACAAACTTTTCTTTATGTTTGCACAACCAATAGAACAATGTTGCACAAACTTTAGATTTAATATGCACAAACATATTATCATACTAACATGTATTATAATTCACAAGCATAACATAAAAATGTAGAAAATCGATGTGCACAAGCTTTTTAACGTGTCAATGACAATTCTAGTGCTTGCACCAAATTCTAATTATATCCTGCACCAAATTTTGAGAATCTTTTTATGAACAAACATGTGCATCTTAAGTGCAGAAATTTTTGAATTAACGCGCACAAACATATGAACACACGAGGATGAACTTTTATTTAATAATACAATAATACTCAACTATAAAAGATGAACAAACTTAAGAAACTCACATGCACAAAATTTTACGATCGTTGCACAAACCTTTTTAGTCATCCAAATTTGGACACTAGGGTAGCACAAAATTTTACTATTTAGTGCACAAACATATGACATAATTAACACAAACTAGTCTGTGAACAATTTCTAACAAAATCAGACAATCATTCATATAATTTGGAACAAGGTTGTCAAACTCAAGAGTTTAAGTAAACTCATGAAGCCTCAAAACACTCGAATTGTAAACTCGACTCGTAAACTCGTAGGAGTTTGCATATGTAAAAAATACATGTTATGAGCAACATAATTAGGAACTAAATATGATTAAATGTTGTATTTATAAATAACATTGAATAATATTAAATTAAAATAAAATAAATGAAAGAAATATAAAAAAATATACCTTAATACACCACACTTAGTTATTGTGTCATGTTTGATTTTGTATGTGTATTACTTTATAGTTCGATAAAGCAACTCAATTATGATAAATGCATAAAATTAGCTTAATAAGCCCAATAGATATTGTCTAACATAAACAAAGTTAGTTAAGTATCTCTAACAAAGTTGCTAAATTTGTACATTTTGAAGTAAACCCGTAAACTTGTAGGTAGATTTTAGCTCATAAAATTGCTAGTAGAATCGAGAGTTTACCAAAAGAGAGTTTACATGTTGTTAACTCATTTTGTGTAGTAGTATCCTAAACTCGTAAGAGTTTACGATTTAACTCGAGAGTTTAATAACCATGATTTGGAGTTTGTTTGGACAAATTTTTAAGAATTATACCTCGTTCGTTCCCTCAATTTAATAAGGAGAACCCATGGATGGATTTGGATCTCAAATGATGAATTAGGAACAAAAAAAAAACAAATTGGTAGAATGAAAAATGATGCGTGATGATGATTTTACAGAAAAGAAATAATGATGATGAAGAGGAAGAAGAGGATTGTGAGAAGAATCAACAATGGCTGCATGAAAGATTGTTCTGTTACGTTTGGAGCTGATGGTTTTGTAGCTACGTTGGAGTAGGTGAAAACTCTCTTGGGTGTGAGTGCAAGTCGCGTTAGGATTCAATTTTTCCATTTTGGGTATGAGATATGTAATACATTAAATGAGCGTATAACATATATAGTGGCAGTACGGTGGTATGTTTTGGGGGTGTACACCAACCATTTTTCTAAATATTTACTCTTTTTAAATAGTCTCTCAACATGCAATAGGAACGCAACAACAGTAATTATCCATATTAAACCTAATATTAGTTTAGAAAATCCTCTAAATATAACATTGGCACACATCGCACTGTGTCTTAGTCTATGTTGCACAAATATGGGTACAGTATTGGTACTAGGTACAAGGTACAAATACGAGTACAAGGTATGAAAATTTTCGAAAACAGGGGTATGGGTACAACACAAATATAAATTAATAAATTATATATATATATATATATCTTTATAAATTTCACATAATAAAAACAAAAATTTTACAAAAAAAGTAGAATAAAATTCTATACTCCTCTACTTTTCTATTGCCAATACTAGTATAAAAGAAAAATAGAGATGCCCTCTATTTATCCCAAAAGCAACATCAACACAATTAAAAACCCACCATGAACACAAGTCAACCAAGACCATGAAATACCAAACAACAACTAACCATAAACAATTAACAAGAATAAAATGAAATAAAACCAAGAGTGAAGAATTATGTGAGGGGAATGGTGAAATCACTGACTAGAGATATTCATGGCCAAGTAGACGGAGAGATCCCCGACGAAATGGCTGGAGAGGACAATCTCGAAGCCACCAAAGAAGAGATATGCCCTTGGGTCTCGCCAACACTACTCTTGGGTCATGCCAACACTGCTCTTGGATGCTCTTGCCACTACTCTTGAATCTCGGCTTTGCTGTGCTGTTGATATCCTTAGTGGTGGTTGTTCGAGTCACCAGCAATTTTCGCTGATCAAGTGAGTTGGAAGATTTGGAAAAGAGAATGAGATCTTTGGGGGATTGAAATGAATTTCTAATTAAAAAAGAAAAAAGGAAAAAAAAAACATCCACAAAATGATGTAGTTTTAGGGTACCCGAACTGCACCTTGTAACACCCCTACTTTCAGTTTACGCTATAGTCATAACATTGATTATAAGGTTGTTATCTGCTTGTTGGGTTACTTCTAGCCCCTACTTTTAGCTTGGTAAATATTCCTTACTTGAAAATACAGACCATTTTGAAACTTTTTCCTTTCTTTATTACTTTATAAATTAAGAGCCATACGCCTCACACGAAGTTGTACATAGATACGAGCGATAGAGTCTTCTCAGACTTAAGCTTTACTATCCCCGGAAACAGATCTCTAAGACATTTTATAACATACATATATAGATACATATACAATCATTTGGTCCGGAATACAATTACACAGTTGAGTATAGTTTACATTTAGTACACATAGTCGTTAACGGCCTGACTAGACCGTGTGACTGTTACACATTCCACGTCACGATCCCCGGTCTCACGTGCTTGTCATATGGTAGCACCTACTGCTCCTCGACGATCTCCAGCCTCAAAGGCCCCTTGCTCCAGTGGGAGTCCTTGTCCTCGCAGCATGCCACTAGTTCCTTCCTGGAATCATAACGAAGTGGAGGTGAGAACGTTACGTCCTCAGTGGGGTCCCTCGGGGAATACAGGTTCGTTTCTCGCTTCAATTATGATCCCGCCGCTCAGGGTGTCTCTAGGTGATACAGTTATACTACATCCTTACTGGTTATTATCCGTTCTAGTCCTGAGCAGTTTTATCTAAATTACTAAGTGACCGTAGGGAAGTCTAATCTTGTCTGACCTAATTACAGGTTCTCGTGCTTTCTAATCCTGACCGTAAGGGCCTTGCGATACTGTTTCACATTCCCACTTGCCTCTAGTCGTAGCGTACTTGATGCTTAAATATACATACACATACAGGTAGCATTAATCACATAGAACTTTATGCATGCTAGGTTTATACATCTCTTACACGCCGTAGCAGTGTCCTTCTCGTTTCTTGTTGCCCGTCATTTCTCCCATGTTGTAAATTTGAATTTTAAAATAAAGTTAAAATAGTAAAATTTGTAGATAAAAACAAAAGCGCATAAAGTAAATTTGAGTAAAGCAAAGAAATCATATGTAGATTGAATGAAATTACAAAGACTTCTAAAGCATTGGAAGACGTACTCAAAGTATTTCTTATTAATGACTATATGCATCAGTGTGAAAATAGTGTGTCAGAGTTTGTGTATAAATGTATATTTTTAAATGCCTTTTACATGGACTTCACTTTCTATTTATAGACCCTTGATGATTATTACATGGCAAACAATGTTCCAACCTTCTTAGACCAGTTATGCTACATGTACACTCATATTTTCACTCGTATTAGAATACACTGACCCCCTAAATAACCGCTTCATCCACTCTTTCTCTCACTCTCACCAACACGCGCGTGAACCCACGTTCCTTATCTTCATCCTCTTTCTCGAAAAATTTCACTGTTCATTGCTCTCTTCACCGTCTTCGTTCTCTTCGGTCTCGTCGTTCTCTGCGATCTCATGCGCAAGATCTGGGATTTGTTAGAGAGATGAGTGATTGAAGATGTTGCTGCTTGTTATCATCTTTTAAATAAGAATGAAAGAAGTTAAAAAAAAAAAAACCAAAGCATAATTGACATGAGGAAGGAAAAGAACAAGATATACATGACCTATGCTTGTTAATTTCACAGTGATGTAAACAAGTACTTAATGTTTGTGCATAAGGTCATATAATGTTTGAGCACATGGTCAGATAATGTTTGTGCACCAAAATCTGATATTATATTCTACAGAAATACTTAACTATACATTGAGTAATATTCATATATGTAAAGTTTATGCATTAGAATGTATAAAAGTGAGTGTACAATGTATGTGAGCTAATTTTTATAAAGTTTGTCTACTAAAAATGTATAAAAGATTGTGAACTTATTTATGTTTAAGTAAAATCACAGTGTTGTAAACAAGTGCTTAATGTTTGCACATACGCCCATTTAATATTTGCACTTATGTCAATTTAAAGTTTGCACAATTCTACAATACATCAAATTCTGCATTTTTATGCATTTGTGACAAATACATAATGCTTATATCACACCACCTAATGTTTATTCATGACAATATGTAAAATATTGTGTCAAAATATTTATAATATTTATGCATTAATTGTTGAAAGGTTGAGAATGTGCCAAAATGCACATCCTCTTCATCAACAAAGATAAAACCTGTGACCTATGGATAATGTTTGCACATACGTCCATTTAATGTTAGCACGTATGTCCATTTAAAGTTTGCACACATGGCAATATGTAAAAAATTGTGTCAAAATATTTATAATATTTATGCATTAATTGTTGAAAGTTTGAGAATGTGCCAAAATGCACATCCTCTTCTTGAACAAAGATAAAACTTGTGACCTGTGGATAATGTTTGCACATACGTTCATTTAATGTTTGCACGTATGCCCATTTAAAGTTTGCACAATTCTATGCATTAATTGTTGAAAGGTTGAAAATGTGCTAAAATGCACATCCTCTTCCTCAACAAAGACAAAACCTGTGACATGTGGATAATGTTTGCACATACGTCCATTTAATGTTTGCACGTATGTCTATTTAAAGTTTGCACAATTCTACAATGCATCAAATTCTGCATTTTTATGCATTTGTGACAAACACATAATGCTTATATCACACCATCTAATGTTTATTCATGACAATATGTAAAAAATTGGGTCAAAATATTTATAATATTTATGCATTAATTGTTGAAGGGTTGAGAATATGCCAAAATGCACATCCTCTTCTTGAACAAAGATAAAACTTGTGACCTGTGGATAATGTTTGCACGTACACCCATTTAATGTTTGCACTTATACCCATTTAAAGTTTGCACATTCAATTTTCTATCATATATATGTTAGTAATGAATGAGCATTAGAACGTATAAAGCTTCAGTACATTAAAATTTCACAGAGACGTCAAAGATCAAAACTCTCCATGGAAATCAAAGAAAAAAATCACGAAAACGATGATAATGATAAACATAATAGAAAATTCAATGACGATAATGAAATGATAATCAAAGAAGGAATGATAATAATGATAATCAAAGAATGGATAACGATAATACGAGGATGAGACAATGAGAGAATGACAGAGGATGACGATAACGACGACAACAAACATAACAACGATGAGAGGTTGAAGACAATGAGTGAAAACAATGACGAGAACAAGTTTGAGATTGGGGCGCGCGCGTTGTGTATAATTATACGTTATACGTATAATTATCATTAATTGCGTATAAAACCGTATAAAAGAGTGATGTATGTACAGGTGTATGGTTTATGGGTGTACACAGAACATTTTTCTTCTTAGGCATGCCACGTGTCCTAAAAGAGTTATCAAATCATTACATAACTTTCGATACATAACTGTTAAATTCTTTCATTTTTAACACTTACTTTTACTTCCAATGAGACTAACATTGAGAAACCACGATACTTAATATATAAAAGATGCTAAATCCACAACTGTTCTTATCAAAGATAAAAGATAGGCATATATCCGTGATTAACAACAATCTCAATCTTGTTAGTTTCGATGTCATAGGCCATCAAATTGAATCGTAACGACATTGCCATTCTCGATTACTTATAGTTTCATTTCTATGCCCCCATCAAACTACCATTAGCAGTAGTCGATTTGTCTTTCCTAATATCAATCGATCTCTTTTAGCCTGATTTATGGACGAGTTATCATTATTACTATCTCAGGTTAGGATCAAAATATAGGCATCGATTTGAGATTTCACCTAACAACTACCTTCCAAATTTGAGATTATTACATATATATGAATCCTCGGAACATTTTTTTTTTCGGTCGGATCATGTAAAAAATATATATGCTCTCAACGAACACATACAACAAATACACGAAAATGAAAAATACAGCACCAAAAAAAAAAAAGACTAAACAAAACAAATCATAAATGTAAGGGATGGGTAAAAGCCATAGGGAGAAAACTTTACGATGAGATACTAATAAGAACCCTGAAGGCAATGTGCAGTGGACAGAGTAGCACTTAGGCCGCAGGGACCTTTTCCCACTTCAGGGGCTTCACAACCTCCCATGTGAAGTCCCCATCATCCCTTCCAAAATGGCCATACGCAGCGGTCTTCAAGAACCTTCCATTCCCACCCCTCTTGAGGTCAAGGTTGATAGAGATCATCCCAGGCCTGAAGTCAAAGTTCTCCTTCACAATCTCGAGTATCTCCTTGTCAGGGATCTTCCCAGTGCCGTAAGTGTCAACAAACACTGACAGAGGCTCAGGGACACCAATGGCATAGGACACCTGCACAATGCACCTCCTTGCAAGCCCACCCGCAACAATGCTCTTGGCAGCCTGCCTCACAATGTAGGCCCCGCTCCTGTCGACCTTGGTCGGGTCCTTCCCGGAGAAGGCACCGCCGCCGTGCGCGCCCCACCCGCCGTAAGTGTCGATGATGATCTTGCGGCCGGTGAGCCCCGCGTCGCCGTGGGGGCCGCCGATGACGAAACGGCCCGAAGGGTTGAGGTGGAAGATGGTCTTCTCGTCCAGGTACTTCTCGGGGATCACGGGCTTGATCACGTGCTCCTTGAGATCGGCGGCAATCTCGTCGTTCGTGACGGTCTCGTCGTGCTGGGTTGAAATGAGGACGGTGTGAACGCGGATGGGAACCATGGCGCCGTTGTCGTTGTAATACTCGACGGTAACCTGGGTTTTCCCGTCGGGCCTCAGCCAAGGGCAGGTCCCGTTCTTGCGGACCTCGGTGAGGCGCGCGCCGAGCTTGGTCGCGATGACGTGGGTCAACGGCATGAGCTCGGGGGTCTCGTCGGTGGCGTAGCCGAACATGTGGCCCTGGTCGCCGGCGCCGACTTCCTCGGGCCTCTTGGTGAGGTGGCCGTGGACGCCCTGGGCGATGTCGGGGCTCTGCTGCTCGATGTTGACGAGGACCTTGCAGTTGTCGGCGTCGAGGCCGACGTCGTCGGAGACAAAGCCGATGCTCCGGCAGGTGTCGCGGACGATCTTCTCGTAGTCGACGCTGGCCTTGGTGGTGATCTCGCCGAAGACCATGACCATGTTGGTCTTGGTGCAGGTCTCGCAGGCGACCTTGCTGTCCGGGTCCTGCTCCAGGCAGGCGTCGAGGACGGCGTCGGAGATCTGGTCGCAGAGCTTGTCAGGGTGCCCCTCGTTCACCGATTCGGATGTGAAGAGGAAGGTCTCTGTGGCCATGTCTAACAGCTGCAGAAAGAAAGAATAAAAAATAAAAGAACAAATTAGCAACTGTAAACAAAAATTCAGGAAGGGGAAAGACTACCATGCCTAAAAATTTAGCAAAACAATTACTAACTCAAATCAAACTTGAAAGCATGCCACCAAAATCAGCTAAGACACTATGATAATCACCTAATCCGAATTCCCGGCCCAGTCCAAAGTCAAAGTACACAAAGACGCCAAGTGCGAAAAGGTTGACTCATTCAACTGTGTGAGATCTCGATCTCGATCTCGATCTCGCTTTGACACCAAAGTTCATGGGAAAAAAAATGAAATTTGTCACAAGCTAGACCCAAGAAAACCCAAATTGCACATTAATTATCCCGGATCTAAGATCCAATGACGAATTCCCATCACCAGCAGGTCAAAAATGCAGATCTCTCACACACACACACACACAACAAGGTGTCCGCAAAATAAATATATCCAGAAGCGCAGAATCCAAACCAGAACCCTTCATATTACAGAGGAATAGCATAGCACTACAGAACTCACAAGCAACAAAAGAGGGAGAAAGGGAGAGTAGTGAGTACCTTAGCAAAGAGGCACTAGAAAGAGGTGGTTGGTGTGAGAGAGAGAGAGAGAGAGAGAGAGAGAAGTGGTTGCTTGAACAGATCCACAGATTGGAACCCGCTTTGCTGTGGTTGTGTCTGCTCAAGCGGTGCGAGTCCAACGTTTGGACTTGGGTGGGAATTTATAGGCACGGGGGGTGTTCGGGGGAGTTGCAAGTGCACTCAAAACCCCCAAAAAGCCAAGATATGGGTTAGATTCATTACCACCCACCAACTTCCCCTCCGCATGTTCCATGGTTTTCATGGACGGTTGAGATTGGATCTCGAAGATGAATGAATCTGGGCCGTGTGCTGCTTGATCAGGGACTTGAGAGGAGTCGGTGGGGGTGTGACAGGAGGGAGGAGTGTTGAGCAATGAGGTGGTGATGACTCATAAGTCATGTCATGGCCACCGCTACATTAACGCGTTTACATGTGGACCCAATACCTACTACTACTGCTACTACATTGATGTTGTTATTCGATGTTGCACGTTCATGCTTGTTTTTCTTTTTTACTCACTTTTTAACTAAACTCCATGGCCTCCTCTCTCTATTTATCTAGAGGGGATATGCATACGGAGTAGGGGTATTCATCGGTCGGGTAAGGTTTGGCCTATATCTAAACTCGGCCTTATATTTAGATTAGACCAATTTTGAGGACTCGGACTCGACCCTAAATCCGATAGGTCCGATCATTTTCGGACCAAGTTAAAAAACTGGGTTTAGACTAGGTCAAAGCAGACCAAAATAAATTCAGAATAAATTCATTAGCAAAATAGAATTGCAGAATAAATTCAGAATTGATATGCAGAATTGTAGAAATTGTTGCAGAATTGCATAAAATAACAGCAGAACAGCATAAACTAATAGCATTTAATAATATGCTCCGGGTCGCCGGGCCGAGCCGAGTGACCCGAGGCTAGACCTAAACTCCGGTATGTATTACAATCCGATTTTTTTTGAATTTTTTTAAACTGGACTCAATTAAAATTGGGTCCGATTCAGCCCGAATGCTTTGGGCCGGTCCGGGTTGGCAGGCTGGATCAAGTTATGAACACCCCTAATATGGGGGTTGTGCCTCAATGCTTTCGAGTCCTATCATCTGACTTTCCACAATTCTTATTCCGTGTAGAGGGTTTCTTGATCTTCCGCGTTTCACGAAGAAGAAATTTCTTTCTCTAGATAACATCTTAGTCTTTAGGTTATGTTTCATTGTCTAATAAAGGGGGTTTACACATGAAAATTGCAATGAAAATTTAGTTGGTCATACTATTTAGTTAAACCATTAATAAAAGATAATGGTTAAGGAAAGATTCTAGTTGGAGAAGACTTATGTTAAGGAAAGGTTTTGGCTAAGGACAAAATTTGGTACTTAAGAAGTCCATTGTGACGCACCTCTCTTACCTGGGAACCTCCCTAAGCATGAGATCTTAATCTACCTTTATTTTTCCAAAATAAAACACTTAAGGATATTAAATCATGTTATGATAAGGATTATGTTGTGATGATCATGTTATGTACTTGAAACTGTTTTCATGGGAGTATATCTAGGATAGAACTGTAAGTCAGCGACAGCCTACGTTGATCCCGGTATACCTTGTACAATCGTAAAGTAGAATAAGATTCATGTAGAGTTAGGGGCAGGACCATAAAGCCCAGTGTCATGTATCATGTATCATGTCATGTAGATTAGGGAAAGACCGTAAAGCCCAGACATTCAAGAATAACTAAACCGTAATGCTCGGAATGTCTATCTAGAGAACTCTCCACTTGTTTATGTTTTTAAAATGTTTTAATATTATAATTATCATTATTATATGAACATTTTCATGATTGTTATACATATGTATTGCATTTGCATGCCATGATTACGAACTGTCCCATGTCGTCATGGGGTTTGCCATTTACTAAGCGATGACTCGCCCCTCATTAACTTTTTTCAGATATTGTTGACAAAGACGCGCCGCTCGTTCAGTAGATCTCAGTAGTTTGGACTCTTGGCGAGCTTCATGTTGTCATGAAGTATTCTTCAGTTATTTCACTCTTTAGGATAATTTATATTCACGTCAGTATTTTAGAGTGCTCTATGAAACACCCTAACTAGCTAGTCCACGCTTAAGTCGCAAACCTGCCGACTAGGTTGTTATCTCTTTGGTTGGGATAATACTTAGTCCCGCTTATGAGTTTAAAAATACAGTTACCCAGAAATATGGACCAAATTTTAACTTTTCTTTATACGTATCATAGTATAAAATATGAACCTGGTTCTTGACAGAACATATATTGTAAGTGGTAACGTAGCATAATTAACTAACATTAATTAGGTATATTCAACATTCATAGCAACCAAAGGTCGATACCATATATTCACAAATGGTTGCACATGTAATATTATAGATGTTACGTATAATTACATAGTAGCACAAACATATAGCCTACTGACTAAGGACTAGTGCGATATCACTATTGTAGCTCTGAGTTCCCTATTCCTCTGTTCATCTTCTTCAGGGTTGCTCGTCCTTGTGTTGCTTGCCCTGCTCTGACGTCCTCCGCATCCTCGTCGTGCTTGCCTAGAACCATACAGGAGCGGGTATGAGAACACAAGGTTCTCAGTGGGAAACCTTAATCGTCGTGACTCTTTTCATACTCAATTATGATTCCGCCGCTCAGGGGTCTCTAGGTGTCACAAGTATACTATAGTCTTACTAGTTATTAATATCCATACTAGACCTGAGCAGCTTTATCTACGTTACTAGGTGACTGGGGAACCTATGCTTTCATTATCTATGTCATCTGTTCTCTAGTCTAATTTCTAGATCACATATTCTCACATAATTCACATAATCCACATAGCTACACTACTGTTTTAAAAACCTCATTTTCTGAAAAACCATAAGTTTCAGCTCGCCTCCACTTATAACCGTGCCCATTTTAATTATAAGCTTCAGCTCACCTCCACTTATTCATGCTCTATAAGTCTTGACTTACAAGCATCATCTGAAAATCCTCATTTTCTGAAAACTAGTAAGTTTCAGCTGGCATCCACTTATACGTATGCTCTATAAGGCTGGCCTTATAAGAATATTCGCCCTCGTCCCTTATAGCTGTGGCCACACGGCTATAACCACGCTTACAGCCTGCATCGTGGCGACCAGGTAGCGTCTCACCTGAAGGGTCTTGACCTTGAATAATCGCCAACCACGACTGAGGTTACCACCCTTGGATGGCGTTGGGGTCGGACCTTGGACTCGACCGGGACTAAGACCTTTCCCAAAAACCGAGCTTAGGCCCTTTTAGAGGGGGTTTTCTCTCATCATCATGTGCACAGTTCGATCTTTGATGCAACAGTTTATATATAATAAACACAGTTCATCATGATCTTAAAGCAACAATTATAACATTATAGCTCATGTCATCATCTCCATCATAGTCATTGAAAGATCATCATAAAGATCATCATCTTATATCCTAACATTTAACACCACATAATTATAAGCATCTAACATACATCATATCAAACAATCATCATTATATGACATTAGTATATAACCTCCTATCATCATAAACATTTAGCACATGTTATGTCACTTAACTCGTAGATATATCAAAACTGGTCATTAATAATATTCAGCGGATCCATGGATAATTGCAAGTGGTCTGGAAAGCTTGTCGTTAAATTATGTAACCCTAAATCTTCAGTCACGCCGCTCAGCGTAAGCCCTAGTCCGCTCAGCGCACAAGGCCGCTCAGTGCATACCTGACGAAATCCAGCTTCAAGTCTTGTAATTTTCCATGTTCTGCATGGTTACTCATGCTTCATTTCAAGAGAGTCCCTCCTAATATTTCCCATCATTTTTAACACATATAGATAACATAGTTTCATACTCACTATCTTCATAAACATAAACAAATGTAAATCCACAATCAACAAAATAAGCGTCTAGTTTCTTTCAGAGATTAGCAACCATAAACCGGAGAGGTCCAAGACCTTACCCAAGGTTTTTGGTATCTCTAAGATTATTTTTCATGTCTAAAAACCAAGATTTTGAACCCCACTGCACAAAATTCTAGTTTTGCCCCTCTTTCTAAAATTACCATTTCGCCCCCGTAAACGCATTGTTTTTGTTGGAATTTTTGTTCTCAAAAACCCGATGGACTCAAGACTTGTCCCTAAGGTTTTTGATATTTATAAACCCATATTTTCTGGAAACAAACCCAGTTTTTCAGTCCAAACACGTGAAATTCCCATTTTGCCCTTTTTCGTAAAGACCCCGTTTTCTGCCTGTTTGTTGAGAAATTCATTGGGGACTCCAAAAATCATAATACTTGACATCCCCACTCAATTTTTCATGTAGAATCCAAAAATAACATTAATTTTCATGATAAAAATCTCAGCACACAGTTCCTTGCAAAATCATGTCATAGCCCTATTTTCAACTTAAGTTTTCCTAACTTTTGACAAAATCACAGACAACACCAACAAATCCAGACAATCATCAACCACATATATATAATTCAAAGTCACATAAAAGACATCCTAACATCATATATCATCTAACAAAACCACATAGACATTGGATAAGTCGGTTTACCCACTTGAAGACTAGATTTGGCACAAGTCTACAGAAACTCTGAGAGTCTGATAGCTTATGCTCTTTGCCACCAGGAGAATTCTTCAAGGTTAGAGATGGATATTCTTGCCTAAGGGGATAAATAATGGTTTCTAGAGAAGATTATGGAGAATTTAGGGTTTGGATTGATAGAAAACTATTGTATTTGCAATTTGGTGGAATAACGACGGAGTGTATAAATCGGCAGAGTTTCCCCTAAGCTCCCATGTCTTCTTCAATTTGAAGAGATCTTGGCCCTATTTATAGGCCACAAGGCTGGTTAGCTTCTCCAAGAAGCGAAAGGCAAAATTGTAACTTCCTTGGTTATGTGACATCATCTATTACATCACCATGGTGACTTGCCTAGCCTAGTCATAACCTTTGAATTTTTGACCAAGTTAGTTGCCCTTATATTGGCCATGCTTTTCTTTCTTCCTAGGCTGAATTATTGGCCCAAAATTTCCAAGGCCAAACACTGACCAATTTTGATCGTGTTTGGTCGTTAACTGTCCCGGTACTTCGCGTACGGTTATCCGAAAAATATTCTGATCACATCCTTGTGATCTACTAATTTTATAAGGAATAATTTGAATTAATCTAAGGTATTTGTGAACTTTCAATCGTGACCTTATATTTTACAAATACCTTAGATACACCGTTGCACTTGGAGGACAAAAAGAATCCGTTTGAGTGTCTGCATAATTTTTTGAAACTGAGCAGAATTTCTCCTATAGACATTTTAACCCCTAAAATTGCGCAAAACTTATTTCCCCTATTTAATTTTAGGAAATCTTTACTAAGGGAAAAAAACGAGATGTTACACTCTAGTGGATTACAAGCAGAGTATAACGTATTTTGAATTATATATATTTTGTATCTTATAAAGAATTTTTTATTATATTATATTGTGATGTTTAGATTTTATTTAAAGGCATTTTCTTTTTATTTATAAAAGTTGCGTGTTTTTTATGATTAGCACACTAAGAGGCTTTTGTAAGGGAACTAATCTCTTGCGTGCCGGTAATGATTTATGGGGTCGTTATAGAGCAGCCTGACCTTACGAGGAGAAATCAATAATAAGAAGTGCAATGTTTCCTTGCTTTCCTTGAACCACCGTCAGCTGATCACCATCAAGCTTCTCCACCAAATCAAAAAGGTTTTAGAGCGGCCACACCAAAAACCTTATCTCTAAATTAGACTCGGCCAAAATCCTTCACGACCCACAAAACCATGTCAACATCCACCTTATCTCCAGAAGTTCCCCCTTCCCCTAATACACTCTTCCCATTAGCACCCTCATTCTCACCGAAAGCCTCACCGTATTTCTCCTTATTCTTTCTCTATCATCTCTCTAACAACTTTCTTTTTCTTCTTTAATAATCACATAGGACTTCAATAATAAATCCTCACTTACTGTTTTAATCTTTATTAAAAATCTATTCAACATATATAATCTTATATATCGCTACACAATTAAATATCTCGCGTATCGTACGAGATGCACGGGGTCCACTCTAGTACGTTCAAAAAGTTATAGAATGTGTTCATTAAGGTATACTCTAACATCATAGCAATTTAACATCACTTCTCAAAGTGCATAATCATTCCCACTTTGACCATGTGATGCTTAGGTTCCACACTAGTACGCTTACAAACGTACAAAATGTGTTTCTTTCGGGGTGTGTGTATATATATATATATATATATATATATATATCCTCACATAGTAATTTAATATCACTTCTCAAAGTTCATAAATCATTCCCACTTTGACCATGCGCTCATGGGGGATCTCAAACACTTTGTTAGCCTGCCTCAAGTTTTTGCTCAAGAAATTGTAGGCATAGTTTATGAGGAACCTCTTCCCAATGTTAGACCCTCTGCTAGCAAGTACCTCCTTCTCACCAATTAAGTGAACGACACCTGCCCCTCGTGCTTGGTCAATTGCACTGGTCCCTCTTTCCACTTCCTCCTGCATCATCCTTGAATAATCATCTCCAACCGTTCCACCGTTCTGGAGCATCAGCTTTGGGGACATCAGAATCTCTTGGGCCACAAATTCCTTCAACTTGTCAACCAGCACATCCTCGAAAGGCTTGTCGTGCCCAGCGCGCAAATCGGTGTATCCGTATCTCACAACGCATTGGTACACGCTGAGCCCTCTCGGCTCCACGTGGCTGAAGAGGAAGCGATCCTCGATTGGAACTTTGCTAATGGGCAGGGACTTGACGCACACGAACACGAGGACCGAGTGCAGCGCTGGCACGTTTTCTACGTAGTGCTTGAAGATTGGGGGAACGCCCTGAGCGAGTTCGGAGTAGAACACGGCCAGCCCGGGAAGGCGACAGATTCTCGCGCTGGCAGCAATCTCCCGAACCATCTCCTGAGAAACCTTGTTCTCCAGCTCGTAGTGGTACTTTCTTCTGTGCACGTCGTTCCACGTGTACATGACGGCCATCAGCACCGCGGAGAGGGCCAGAGGAAGGTACCCTCCTCGGTCAAATTTGTACAGCACCGAGCTTAAGTAGACAAGCTCGACGGATCCGATGACGACGACGTAGGCAATTACGAGAAGCATGCTGCTCTTCCATATCATCAACATGATTAGAACGAGAAAGGCTGACGTGAGTGTCATCACAAACACCACCGCGATCCCTGCGCGCGTGCTCAAATTGGCACGTGTCAGAAATTTCATTCCAAAAAAGAAAAAAAAAAAAGTGACGAAGTCACGAAGATGAGTAGTTTAGGTTACCGTAAGCGTTGCCAATTATTGTGCTAGATTCAAACAGAACGGTGACGCCAATACAAAGCAACATGAGAAGGTAATTGACTTCAGGGATGTAGACTTGTCCTTCGTGCTTGGGGGAAGTGTGCACAACTTTCACGTGAGGAAAGCAACCCAGCGCGAGGGACTGTTGTATTATAGAGAACGTCCCGGAGATCAAGGCTTGGGAAGCTATGACTGCTGCCATAACGGCAATTACGAACATTGGCCAATATAGAGGACCTGCATAGAATTCACCCAATGCAATTAATTAAAACCAACAAATTCAAAGTTTTATCTAATTTCTTGCATGGAAAAGTTAGGCATTTTTCTTTTTAAAGAGAGAGAGAGATCGCGCCTTTATTAATTACCTGGAAGGGACTTGTAAAAAGCGTCTGAAGCATGTTCATTGTGCTTGCGGAGATAAGAGATTTGTCCGCTGTAAGCTAAAATGATAGAAGGGTAGACTAGAGTGCATGCACTTATCTGTATGGCCCTTACTGAGAAATGACCGACGTCGGCAAAAAGGGCCTCGGTTCCTACAAATTATTTCCCCACCGTTTCCGTTAACAAAAATGATACGTTTACACTCATATATACACCATTAATAATGTACAAACTTTATTTTCATGAGTGTACAAACATTACAAACTTATAGATGATATTCTCAATTATACTTAATTAAGTGTACAAACATGACAATTTGATGTACGTATAGCAGGACTCTTCCGTTAGTTACGACAAGAACTAGATCTATTGAAGCAAAATGAATGTGGGTGGTTCAAGTAACTATTCAAAAGAAAGAGAGAGGAAAAAAAAAAAAAAGAGCAGACTTTGTACCTGTTATGCACAGAACAATGCCGCCAAGAGAAATCCAAGCATCTTTCTTGTTCCTCCTAAAGTAGCTTACAATGCATAAGGGATTTATTGCTTTGACCACTGTGGGGTCATACTTGATGAGATTATATACGCCGATGCATCCGATGCATACGAACCATAGAATGAGAATTGGAGCGAAACCGTATCCTACTTTGTGGGTTCCAAATCTTTGTACCGCGAACAGGAATATTAAAATGACAATCGCTATCCAAACAACTTTCTCTGTGAGCAAATTACAGAACTTTTTATGAGTTAATTTTGTTACTTTAACATTTATTGGGGAATATTGTTGCGTGTTAAAATGTAAATAAAATGGTGGTTTCTAAGATATGTGGAGTAGATAACTCATGGGATAAAAATCCTACCTCAGTTAATTTATCTAATTTTGATAATTCTTACAACTAAATTTATCGAATTTTATTATCATTACATGACCTAATATGACATATTGATGAATTATATGATATAATGTAATAAATTAATATTTTTCAATACAATATTTGTAAAGATGTGCATCGTAAGCTCAAATGGTCCACAAATTTCTAAACCTCTTATAAGTTGACTCTTTCAATGATTTGACTGATAAAAAGTTTATTACGATTATATAAAATATGAAATGATAACAAAATTCGATGAATTTAGTTGTAAAAATTATAAATAAATAAAATGACATGAGATATTTATCCATGGAGTGTCTGATAAATCACCAAATATAATACTGTGCGTGCATTATATTGTAAAACATATATCCATAAATAATGACTATGAACATTTTAATTGACTTAATCATTGCGACTAGATGTGGCTAAACATGAATTATATAGTATGGAATGTTTCCTTCTTCCGAAAATTCAACATTGTGGTATACAATGTTAAGTGCAAACGTTTTTCCTTACTGTACAATATAGTCTATCCTTGGATTTTAATTTAACATCATACCTTCTGTCAATGACGGAGTCGCTTCCTTAATTCCTTCCACCGCAGATAAAACTGCATCAAGATTGAAGTAAAATAGAAGAGTGAAAGAGAAATATAACAAGATATTTTTATATTTATAAATTTATTAAATGTAATAGATATAAAAATATTGATAACAAAATAGGAAAAACACAAATACCCTCATAGAAATTTAAGAAAAAGAATTTTATCTATCTATTTGACTATAATATAATATTAAAAAAAAAATCACTATCCTTGTCACTTAGCATTTAATGTTAAAAATTTAGCTGAATACATTTATTAAAATAATATCATCACAATTATTTTGAAAAAATTGAAATACATACTAATATTTATTATATACAAAATTATAATTAATGAATAATATTTGATATACATAATTAGTTAGTTGAAATTTTATAATATATGAGTTGGTTCATTATTAATTCCAATTTATTCCCCTTCTTTTTAAAAAATAAAAATTGTTTTACCATATATAATTATAAAATTGATAAAATATCTTTCTAATCCTCTAATTATACAATATTTTTCAATTTGGTCTTATAATTTAAAAAAAAAAAGAAAGTTAATTTAGTCAACTATTTATAAAACTCAATCAAGTTAGTCCTCTGTTAGTTTTCAAATTAATCAACTAACGGAAGGGAACTAACTGAAAACTAACTTGACTAACATTTTTATAAATAGAGGACCAAATTAAATATTTTTAAAAATATAAGACTAAATTGAATATATAAGTATAATTAGAGGACAAAAATGAATTTTAGCTTAATTTTATTCATTAAATTTCCTTTACACCCCAAAACAATGGTTAACTTAACCAATTTAACTTTGAAAGTCTTTTTTATTTTTAAATTTTTATATAAACATTTCAAAAATAAATAATAAATTAAAAAAATAAAATTATGTAAACAAATAAATTATTTTAATTAAAATTATATAATATTAAATATTTACCTTAGTTTTATTTAATAAAAAAACTATTTACTATATATAAATGAAAACATTTAATCAAATAATATTTATAAATAAGTAGTATTTATATAAATTTAATTATTCATAATAGGTTATTTTCATAAAGTATTTATATATAATAAATAATAATTTAAATAAAAAAATTTATTTGATTTAAAATTTAAATAATTAATGTTACCTATTATTTTAATATATTTTACATGTATTTTGATGAAAATTTCAAGAAAATTTATAGGATATTGAAAAAATTATCTATTTTTAAATACTATAAAAAAACATAATTAGTAAAAAATATTTAAATAAATAGTAAATATCATTTAAATAATGTATATTTTTAATTATTATTTATTTTTAAATAAAAATGTTTTGTTGAATTTATAATTAATATTTAAAAATTAATTACTTGGTATAGTTTTATTTTTAGTCACATAATAAATTTTGATTTAAATGACTAATTCTTTGAATAGTTTCTTGACAATCTCGTATTCAGCTAAAGTCTCGACAAGTAAAACAAATTGGTTCTGTGCTTTGTATAGTAATTTAATATAAATAACGGAGAATAATAAACTAAATTTTATGCTAATTTTATACTTAATATTTTAAAATAAAGGTTTAGTATTATTGTAAGTGATTTTCTTCATAGAACTAGCTATTCACCTATGCGTTGCAAGAGTTATTTTAGTCTTCAAATTCATTGAATTCATGTTAAGTTAGTTTAATATTAGATTTTATATTTTTAAAATAAAATTATTATCATTTTACAAATTTATATCTTAAAATTAGTATAATGTTATTATTTTACTATATCTTAATAATATATACTATTTGGATTGTTAATTTTTGTTGACAACAAATCTTAATATTATTTTCTAACTTTGCTGTTGCAATAATTTCATTTACAACTATCACAATATTTTCTTACTATTTACTATTCTATTTTTGTTTAAATTTTAAACTTTAAACGTAACTTTATATTTATTTTTATCATTATTGTTGTATGAATAAAATTTATCTTACTAATAATAATTTTTCTTGGTGTTTATTCTTTCATATTTTGTTTTAAAATAAATGTGTGTTAAATTATTGGGTTAATTAAGTTTTTTAGCCCCTGTAAAATTGAAAAGTTTGGTTCTAGTCCCTCAGTGAAAAAAAATTTCCCTGTAAAATTTGGAAGTTTGATTTTGGTCCCTGTGGATGCTTGGGGTTGACGGTGATAACGTGTCAGTTAACGCTGCTGACGTGGCGTCCCACGTGGACTCGCCATGTGGCATAACCCGGGTTTTTTTGTTTGACCCATGACCCAGTCTGACCTGACCCGGTTTGGGTTTAAAAAAAAAACCAATTTGCCAAAACCTAAATCTACAGTCCCAAATCTGAAATTAAATCCCCAATCTTCATCGACCGTCGTTAACCTCATCCATCCACAGGGACCAAAATCAAACTTCAAAATTTTACAGGGATTAAAAATTTCACTGAGGGACTAAAACCAAACTTTTCAATTTTACAAGGGCTAAAAACTTAATTAAACCTAAATTATTTGTTGAATCTACCACAAGACAATTTCTTTTATTTTTATGTTTACTATCACTATTATTTTATGATTACCATTTTTCTTTATATTAATTACAGTCTTTATTTTTATACTTAAAGTATTTCATTTTTTATTTTAAAAGATGCATGCATTGAATGTAGTTATTAGATACCTTTCTCAAAGAATTTTATTAATTTTAAAAAAAATTATATATATATAATTATGTTATTAAATGATCGTATGTACATGTACATTTTTTTTTTTTGTTTTTGGTACATTTTTTGTTTTGCCAATGATGATGTTTCGGTATTTATTTTAAGAATTCATCATAGTATTTTAGACTAAAATATCTTTCTAATCCTCTAAATTACATCTAATTTGAATAAACGTGTGTAATTAGAACATTAAGAAGATATTTTAGCCATAAAACAATAAAATAAAGAGTAAGAGTTCACATCAATATATTAATGAAGTACTAGTTTCAAGTTTCATATAAGCTATCAAAACTCTCAAATGTTCTAAGGAGCCTACAGGCCTACTTTAATCTCAGTCTCAGCATTCCCTCACCTTAAATATTTTCAATTAAAAGGAAATTGACCCTCTAATCACGACATACATAAAAACCTTTGCATGTAACATTAACGAAAAACCAACTAGTTACCAACCAGATATGCAAGGAGTAAGGATCCCATCCCCTATGACCATGGAAGTACCAAGCATTGTGGCAAACAGTAACACGAATTTGGCAAAAGGATTGTTCTCCAGCTTAGACTTGATCTTGGAAGCCCTTTTCGTACGGTTGTTACTTGGCAACTCTAACTGATAATTTGAGACCTTTTCGTCCTCTGCTTGTTGGTTTGGGATCATTCCCACTTTCGCATAGCGACATATCAGTGAGTACAACGCAAACGTTCCTCCTATAGCAACGAAAGCATATCAAACCCAATGGTCTGATTTACGAAAAATTTAGGAGATTGTGATACTTTCTACCAAATCGCTATTACCTCTAGCAATTTGGTCTAGGCACAGATAAAAGTAAATGAATTTAAGAGCGATAACAAATTTGAGAGTAAAGGCATCAAGACCAGCATACACGTTAACATAATTATTTGTTTATTCAAAAAAAAAATTTCATAATTTTTAATGAAATTGCCTTAAGGAGTGACAATTTTCACGATTCTGAACATTCAACTTTGCCATTTTAATCATGTTTTAATGAAATTTTGGCAATTTGCAAGAATCTCAACACGTCAATTCTACAATTTTTTAATTTCCAGTAGGACAAATTCAATTGTTTATCTTTATTTTAATCAAATTACCTAAGCAGCTAGCTTGTGGCAATTTATAAAAAGTACCACAATCTCACAAATTATTGTACCACAATTGCCTAATTAAATCAGCCCTCAATGATAAACAAAATTGTGTTTTATGAATTTATTTCATGTGAAACACAGTTGGTTCACTATTTATTTAACGTTTGATAAGATTATTAGCGCGCTGTCAACATTATTCAAAAAATAAAATAAAAATTTAAATGATAGGAAAAACAAAATTAATAGTGGATACCTTCTCCGTTGTCATTGGCTTGTAAAACGATGAGCACATATTTGATAAGAGGAATGAGAGTGAGAGTGTAATAGATCAAAGAAAGAACACCCAAAAGGTCATCGCTGTGGCGGACTCCACCGGCGAAGGTGCTGGAAAGGACGTACAACGGTGATGTCCCAAGGTCTCCATACACAATTCCAATGCTCTGAAATGCCAGTTGCATCGTCACTGACAATGATGCCCCCTAAATATGAAAGTAATATAATCTTATTGATTCGGTGATGAAATGTTCAATAAATAAATAAATAGATAAGGAGAAGACCCGGCCATAAGTAAAATAATAGTGCCGCAAAGCAATTTTAATTTGATATGGACCAAACCTTCATGCCCAATCTTTGGCTCGGCTCCATTGTTATTGTTCCCCTATCACTAACACTGCTACTGTGGCCATTAACTATGAGGCCCTTACTTATATATAGTGGGATGAAACGGTCGATGCCTCCAAATTTAAAAAAATGCATTTACTTTGCGCGTAGGATGCTTCCTACGTAAGTAATTGGCCGACTTTTCAGAACTGTACATGTATTCGAGTCAATGGATTCTAACGAAAATTACATATTATAATTAAAATAAATTGCCGTCAAATCTGTACACATAAGGATTAAATCTAATTCCGATTAAGAATTAAATAATAATGATGTTTGATGCCATCTTTACCTTTTATAAAGAGAAAAATGGAAAAAAATGATTACATAGAAAAAAAAATAAAAATAAAAATGATTATATATATATATATCAAAAATGCTACATGTACACCTAATTTTACACACTCATACATACACCATTATTAATACACAAACTTTATTATCATGAGTGCACAAACATTACATGCATTAAAACACAAACTTTATGTATATAAGTATAAGGTGTATTTATAGTGTATATTTTTTAGTGTACATGTAGCAGAACTCTATATAGGGTTTGCTAGCCTCCATAAGTTTATGTGGAGATTAGAAACTTCTACATTTTCATTTAAAAAAAAATTCTATTATAGTCTTTTTTTTTCTTTCTAACTTACCATAAAGAATAAACTTATAATTATATTATCCATATTAATTACTCTCTTCATTTTTTTCTCTCACCTCATTAATGTTTTTTTCCTTTAATATGATTGAATTTGTTTTTCTCTTACACAAATAATATATAAGTGTTTTAAAATTCAAAATATTTTTTTATAAATTAAGTAAATATATTTAATAATAATACAATAAAATATTTATTTCGTAATCATATATTTTATTATATAGAATTCAACTGTTAATATCTCTTTTGTAAATATATTTACGTGGCATCGATCCTTAAGACCAAAAATATTTCTTTCATAATTATTACTTTAGTTTTTTTTATTAACGTTAGAAAAGGAATAGAGAAGTATTTTAAATTATTATTATTATTATTATTATTATTATTATTCATGTTCCGAAGTATGCACCTCGGTACAAGCTCTGGATCTGAGACTCCGGGAAGGGATGAGGGCTCTGGTGTAACATCCCGCCTTTTACCTAAATAAAGATTTCCAAAAATTAAATAGGGGAAATAAGTTTTGCACGAGATTATGGGTTAAAATGTCTGTAGAAGAAATTCTGCTCAGTTTCGAAAAATTCTATAGACACTCAAACGGATCTTTTTTGTCCTCTAAGTACAACGGTGTATCTAAGATATCTATAAAATATAAGGTCACGATTGAAAGTTCACAAATACCTTAGATTAATTCAAATTATTCCTTAAAAAATTTGTAGATCACAAAAATGTGATCAGAATATTTTTCGGATGACCGTGCGTAAAGTACGCCTAGAGAGGAAGAAATTCACGGCCAAATAGTGGCATAGTCAAATTGTCAAAGAAATGATTAAGGAATGACTAGGTAGGATTAGTCATCACCTATGACATCACCCTTGGCTATGACTAAGCATTGCATATCTTTATTATTAAATTCCAAATTCCTTAGAATCAATTCAGCACTACCCAAAACCGAACACTTTATTGCCTACAATTACCAAATTATATTTCAATTTCCTTGGACATAAAATTAAGCTAAAGTTGCCTATATATACACATTGCCCCGCGGTTTTCACTTCACTTTGAAAAATTTACAAAAGAAAGCAAAACCTTCCCACGGCTCTTCTTCATTCCCCTTATTTCAATTGCTTTCTTTCTTAAAAAGGAACACTCATCCTACTTTAATAAATCTCATTCAATTTCTTAAAAAGCAAGGCCAAGCATGCTTGTGGTGTAGCCAAGTTTCCTGCAAGTTTCTTTAAGATGGGTAACCGACTTATCCACTGTCTATGTGGTTTCATGATTAGATGATATATGTTGTTAGGATGTTATTGTAATTGATTATACTTGTATCTGGAAGTTTCTGCAGATCTGGAAATTGTTGGAATAATTGTTAGAAATAGGATTAGTTTATGTTTATGAGGAAAGGAGTATGAGAGTATGAGGTTTTGCTAGATGAGATATGGTGTTAGGATGGATTTTATGTGACTTTGAATTTTATATATGTGATTGATGATTGTCTGGACCCGTTGGTATTGTCTGTGGTTCTGTTAGAATTTAGGACGCCTAAGACAGAAATAGGCATATTACACGATTTTAAAGGGAACTATATGCTGAGATTTTTATCTTGAAAAACTGATGTTATTTTTGGATGCTACCTGAAAAATTGAGCGGGGATGTCAAGTTTTATAATTTTTGGAGTCCCCGATGAATTTCTCAGCAAACAGGCAGAAAACGGGGTGTTTACGACAAAGGGCAAAACGGGAATTTCACGTGTTTGGGCTGAAAAACTGGGTTTATTTTCATAAAATATGGGTTTAGAACTATCAAAAACCTTAAGGGCAAGTCTTGAGTCCATCGGGTTTTTGAGAACAAAAATTCCAAAGAAAACAGGACGTTTACGGGAAACGGTAATTTTGGGAAAAGGGGTAAAAGTGAGATTTTGAAATGCTGAGGTCAGAATTTGGAATTTTAGACATGAGAAATGATCTTAGGACTGTCAAAAACCTTGGCGGTAAGGTCTTGGACCTCTGCGGTTGATGATCGCTAATTTCTGACAGAAACCAGACGCCTGTCTTACTAGTTACTAGTTTGATGTTTGTTTATGCTCAAGAAAGGTTGAAGCATGAATTTATGTTCTTTATATATGTTGAAATTGATGAGGAAAGTAAGTTTCTTATTAGTGTTAGAAATTGATGATTTATGTTAAGGATATGTTTAAACGAGATGTTGAGCTATGTATGTTTTATGTGTTATGTGTTACAGGAATATATGAATATGACGTTTGTTATGTTTAAGACATGAGATTATGTTCTTATATGCAGTGATAGTATATGATTGGTGTTATATGTTATATGATGTGATGTGCGATGAAGATGATGATATGACGTATTGAATAGTGCTTATATGATGATTGTTTGATATGATGAAATAAATGATGAAGGTGATGATACTACTGTGAATATGATTGCTTTAAGATGATGATGAACTGTGGTTATACATATGAACTGTTGCATCAAGGATCAAACTATGTACATCATGATGATGATGATGATGATGATGAGAGAACCCCCTCTAAAAGGGCATAGGTTCGATTTTTGGGGAAGGTCTTAGTCCCGGTTGAGTCATAGGTCCGACCCCACCGCCATCATAGGGAGGTCACCTCGGTCGTGGTTGGTGAGAACTACGGGGTCAAGACCCTTCAGGTGAGACCCTTCAGGTTTAGCGCGACCTGGCCGCCACGATGCGAGCTGTAAGTGTGGTTGTAGCGGTGTGGCCACAGCTATAAGGGACAAGGGCATAACTGCTTGTAAGGACAGCCTTATAGAGCAGAATTATAAGTGGATGCCAGCTGAAACTTATAATTAAAATGGGCATAGTTATAAGTGGAGGCTAGCTGAAACTTGTAGATAAAATGGTTTTCAGAAAATGAGGATTTTACTACAGTAGTGTAGCTATGTGAATCATGTGACAATATGTGATCTAGAAATTAGACTAGAGAACAGATGACATAGATAATGAAAGCATAGGTTCCCCAGTCACCTAGTAACGTAGATAAAGCTGCTCAGGTCTAGGATGGATATTAATAACTAGTAGGACTATAGTATACCTGTGATACCTAGAGACCCTGAGCGGCGGAATCATAATTGAGTATGAAAAGAGTTACGATGATTAAGGTTTCCCACTAAGAACCTTGTGTTCTCATACCCCCTCCTTTATAGTTCTAGGCGAGTACAACGAGGATGCAAAAGGGCGTCAGAGCGGTGCAAGCAATACAAGGACGAGCAGCATGGAAGAAGATGGATAGAAGAATAGGGAAATCAGAGCTACGATAGAGATATCGCACTAGTCCTTAGTCCGTAGGCTATATGTTTGTACTAATATGTAATTGTACGTAACATTTATAATATTACATGTGTAACTATTTGTGAATATATGGCATGGACGTTTGGTTGCTATGAATGTTGAGTATGTCTAATTCATATTAGCTAAATTTGCTACATTACCTCTTACAATATACGTTCTACCGAGAACCAGGCTCATATTTTATACTATGATACGTATAAAGAAAAATTCAAATTTGGTCCATATTTCTGGGTAAATGTATTTTTAAACTCATAAGCGAGACTAAATATTATCCCAACCAAAAGAGATAACAACCTAGTCGGCAGGTTTACAACTTAAGCGTGAACTAGCTAGCTAGGGTGTTTCATCTGGCACGATCGATCTCTGGGCTCACGTTGCGGTGGGTACCTGCAATCACTCTAACGCGCAAGTAAGCAAGGGCTTAAGGAGTATAGTAAGTGATAATTGGATCATCTTCATACCTGGGGTGCAGGCTGTTATATAACTGAGGTGGTTGAGGTTGTTCCGCGTATCGCGGATGTGGGAGAATATCTCGACCCCGCGTTATGCGTGTTGTCCGCTGATCTCGGGATGGCTTATCCTGAATAGATAAGATGACCAGGACCTCGGGGCAGCTTATCCTGAGCGGTTGGGAGGGCGGTGATCTCGGGGTGGCTTATCCCGAGTAGTTGAGTCGGTCCGCAGATATGGGCCTGGGTGGTCGGGTCGCTAGGATGTGCCTTTATGGCCCAGTTCGTAACAAGAGCCCCCCCAGCTCGGAGCGCGGAGTGGAATGATGGGGTCCGAGTTCAAGGCCTCAAAATCCATGTTATAGTTTCCGCGCACGTTGCGCTGTATGGGCTGCGGACGAAGTGGGTCATTGTGACTCGTGTCATGACGTGGTTCTCTCCCCGAGGACGTGATGTTTGGGGACCCTTGATGGGACGCATCTGCCATCATGGGAGATTTGGATGCCGTTGATTGCCGACACGTGGCGAGGGATCGACTGATGGGTACTCGAGGTAGGGGTTTAATGATGGCTTTAGAGGGAAAACGCTTCTGTTTTCGCGCCCCATTAATGTCCCGATACACTCTGCTTTTCGAATTTCACTTTTTCGAAACCGTTTTGTGTGTGAGGGCATTCCGACCGTTTCAGAGCCTATTTTATAGACTCTTTATTCTAAATCGCTCTCGTTTCTCTACTGCTTTAATTTCTTTAAGCTCTGTCTCCTCTTATTCTAAGGCGATTTTTCTTCTGAGGTTCGGGGGCTTTGCCTTTGCCGTGTAGAGGATTACTCTATCTTCATCTTCTTCTTTAACTTTGTGAGAATTTCTTGTCCTTCTCTCTGTTTCTGATTCGTTATTTTGCATGTGCTTCTGTTTTTGCCTTTGTTGCTGGGTTGTTGTTCTAGTTCCTGTAGCTCGAATCTTTTGCTCCTGTTTTCGTTATAGTTGGGTTGCTGTTCTAGGGATTTGGTTTATGTGGCAATTTGTTCATGGGGGTTTTGTCCTCTGCCTGTTTTTCCTTTTCAGTTTTTCTTAAATTGGTGATGGGGAGGTCGAAGAGGGATAATCATGGGGTGAGGAGAGAGCGTCCGTTGAGGGATGCCTATGAGAGGATGTCATATAGCTGGATTGACCCGGAGGTTTTTGCCATTCCTTCGATGTTTGGCCTGGATTCTGTCGAGCGCCTTCAGGAGGCGTTGGTGCTGACGGATGAGGGGCTGGAGGACCACGAATATGTCGTGGAGGCTGCCTCCGAGGACGAGAGGGTATGCATGGCGAGGTACGTCGATACTCCACACTTCTCTTGGATGTATGAGGTATTTTTTATGCGGTTGGGGGTTAGGTTACCCTTTACCCCTTTTGAGCGGGAGGTGATGAAGTTGTGCGCCTTTAGTCCTACACAA
The DNA here is from genome assembly GCA_003254905.1 of Nissolia schottii. Taxonomy (NCBI): domain Eukaryota; kingdom Viridiplantae; phylum Streptophyta; class Magnoliopsida; order Fabales; family Fabaceae; genus Nissolia; species Nissolia schottii. The sequence continues at coordinate 29,337 of QANU01003649.1, forward strand.
CTCCATCCGAACGGCTGGGCGCTCTGATAAGTGTCTAATTTACACAATTTTTGACTATTAAAAAGGCACTTATTCGCTTATGATTTAATGAATTATCTAATGAATTCCCCGTTTTTGTAGGACTTTAAATATATTTTGAAGGATGGATGCAAGCATAATTAATTGAGAAGAATCCCATAAAGAATGGAAAAAAGGGCAAAATAGGAAAAAGAGCTTAAAAGAGGAAACCAGGCGTGAAAACGCTCAGCAGTGATCAAGGATCGCTCAGCGCTAGAAAAGGACAAAAGGCCACTCAACGGTGCACCTTGTGTAACATCCCGCTTTTTCACTGTACGGATAATTAGCGTAATAAATAATTATAGGTTAATTAGGGAGGTAAGAAAATTAAATTATTACCTTTAATTCATAAGAATCATCTTTAACCCATAAAAATAGCAGTCAAAGTTTGGGTTTCGTGGCCAGCGAATTTCTCAGAGCCTTAAGCCGATTTCCAGACCAATCGGGAAATAACCGTAAACATAAATATTTAATTAATTTCCTAATCATGATTAGAGAATCAACAAGGGAAATTATTAGGTAAAATATCCCTAGGAAATAGTATGTGTCACGGTAGAAAGCTCGGCGGACAACCGAACAGCCGTTGTTCGCCGATGAAATTTGGCACGCAAAACGTTGTCCGTGAAAATAATCTCCCGGAGAGAAATTCACAAACACCTTTAAATATTAATACCCTTAGGTAGGTGGGAATTAGAGGATCGCGACGGTTCAAACGGAATATTTTTCGGACGACCGTGCGCGACGCACCGAGACTGCGAGCGATAAAACACGAGCGAACCGGGACTGGGAGAAATTAAAATCTCCTCAGCTGAATGGAGATGGCTGCACGGTTTTGAGGGAGATTAGTCAAAGACAATTTCCCTAAATCAAGCTTCCAAAATGTCATTCACCATACCTCATCAAATCATAACCCATACTTTCCACTATTCACCTTTTTAATTAAATTCCAAAATTATCAAATTTCTCTCCTCCCATTTCAGCCTTGGCCGAACCCTCTCTCCCATTTCTCTCTAAAATTTTTCATCTCCTTCAAAACTCCATAGCCATTCTTCTAGCAAGCTTCAAGAACACTACATTGCTCCTAAGGAAAAACAAGCATTCTTGCTACCATTTTCTTCTCTAAAAACCGAACCCCACAAGCCCCAAGTTCCCTCATCTCATTCTCATTTCTTTCACTAAAAATCTAGAGGAGAACTCTCATCTTGTTCTCTCTAGAAAACTCAAGCCATTCCTCAAGAACACAAGCACATCAAGCTCATTCTTAAGGAAGCAAGCAAGTGGTGCTCCAACACTTTGGAGGCTTCTTGTCAACACTCACACCACCAACCAAGGACTCTTTGGAAGTGGGTAACTTAGGCTTTCACTCATTCTTTAGTGCTCTTGAGCTCATGAATGATTTTGTATGTTTATGTGTGTTTTATGTTTATGTGTTATATGCTTAATGCCTTGAAATATTTTGTTATAATGTGATAATGTAAAGCAAAGTTAGAGCATGGCTAGAGGTTGAAATGATGTGAGAAACTATGTATGTTTGAGTGGAAAGTACATGGAAGAGTTTGAGAAAAGGTGACATAGAACAAAAATGAGGTTTTTGGCATAAAAGGGCAAAATGGTCATTTCGGGATTTTTGGGTATTTAGACTAAAAATCTGGGTTTCTTTTTATGAAAAATGGGTTTAGAGGTATCAAAAACCTTAGGGTCAAGTCTTGAGTCCATTGGGTTATGGAGAAATAAAATTTCAAAGAAAAATCGGTTTTTCGGACAAAAATGGCATTTTGAGCAAAAAAGGGCAAATCTGTAATTTTGGGTATTTAGACTAAAAATCTGGGTTTATTATTATGAAAAATGGGTTTAGAGGTATCAAAAACCTTAGGGTCAAGTCTTGAGTCCATTGGGTTATGGAGAAATAAAATTTCAAAGAAAAATCGGTTTTTCGGACAAAAATGGCATTTTGAGCAAAAAAGGGCAAATCTGTAATTTTGGGTATTTAGACTAAAAATCTGGGTTTATTATTATGAAAAATGGGTTTAGAGGTATCAAAAACCTTAGGGTCAAGTCTTGAGTCCATTGGGTTATGGAGAAATAAAATTTCAAAGAAAAATCGGTTTTTCGGACAAAAATGGCATTTTGAGCAAAAAAGGGCAAATCTGTAATTTTGGGTATTTAGACTAAAAATCTGGGTTTATTATTATGAAAAATGGGTTTAGAGGTATCAAAAACCTTAGGGTCAAGTCTTGAGTCCATTGGGTTATGGAGAAATAAAATTTCAAAGAAAAATCGGTTTTTCGGACAAAAATGGCATTTTGAGCAAAAAAGGGCAAATCTGTAATTTTGGGTATTTAGACTAAAAATCTGGGTTTATTATTATGAAAAATGGGTTTAGAGGTATCAAAAACCTTAGGGTCAAGTCTTGAGTCCATTGGGTTATGGAGAAATAAAATTCCAAAGAAAAATCGGTTTTTATGGACAAAAATGGCATTTTGATCAAAAAGGGCATAACTGTAATTTTGGGTAAGGAAATTAAAAATCTGGGTTTGTTTTCATAAAAAGTGGGTAACTCTAGTTTGCTCACTCTTTGGTGATTATGTTTGCTTATGTGTGTGCGTGTATGCTTCTATGTATGTATGTTTCTGTATGTTAGAACTCTGGTTAGGATAGGGAGGTGATTCTGAAGGGTCCTGTGACCTGGACTAGTTAGTTTTATGATGGTCAGAAGTATGTGAACTATGTGATGTGGTATGTCCATGCATTATGATTATTTACAGTAATATGTTAACATGCCATGCATCATGCTAAGGTACATTCAGAGAACTAGAAGTTAAGCAAGTAATGAGTAAAGATTATAATGGAAATAAACTTAGGGAACAAGTCATGTCATATTATGTGCAGAAAAAGAGAAGAAAGAAGAAATGTTATGAGAAAGATAAGATGAGAATCTAATGAAATGCTATGAGAAAGAAAGAAAAGTTTATATGCTGAAAGAATATGAGAAGGAGAAAGAAAAGTTGATGTGCTGTCGGTAGGTAGCTGGCAGCGGGTTCACTCTTCTGTCGGTAGGTGGCTGGCAGGGGAGATGAACCAATTAGCACAACCCTCCTGTCGGTAGGTAGCTGACAGGATGCGGGGTCACTTCCCTGTCTGCAGGTGGATGGCAGGGAAGGGGACGATGGTTGTTGTCGGTAGGTAGCTGGCAACGGATTCACAGAGATGAATCAAATATGATTATGCTGATAAGTGTATCAGAGCAAGGGCCCGTCGTTGTGGAGGGAAAACCTCCTTAGCAAGACGCGCTTTCCGGGGAGGTTGATGCCAAACTGGAAGAACAAGTCCGTGAGGTTGATGCCAAAGCGGACCATGTCTTGCTAGCGGGTAGCCAGACTGTTACAATGGCTGTATTATGAAAAGAAAGGAATATGAAAGTCTGAACGCAGAGAAAAGTATGAAAGAGTATGTATCAGAGCAAGGGCCCGTCGATGTGGAGGGAAAACCTCCTTAGCAAGACGCGCTTTCCGGGGAGGTTGATGCCAAACTGGAAGAACAAGTCCGTGAGGTTGATGCCAAAGCGGACCATGTCTTGCTAGCGGGTAGCCAGACTGTTACAATGGCTGTATTATGAAAAGAAAGGAATATGAAAGTCTGAACGCAGAGAAAAGTATGAAAGAGTATGTATCAGAGCAAGGGCCCGTCGATGTGGAGGGAAAACCTCCTTAGCAAGACGCGCTTTCCGGGGAGGTTGATGCCAAACTGGAAGAACAAGTCCGTGAGGTTGATGCCAAAGCGGACCATGTCTTGCTAGCGGGTAGCCAGACTGTTACAATATAAAGAAAATAATATGAAAGTCTGAAAGCAAGAGAAAAGTATGAAAGAGTTAAGTATAAAAGAAAGAAAGAATTATAGTATGTGATGTATGCTTGAATGTATGTATGTATGTATGCAATGTATGTAATAATGTATGTATGGAAGTATGAATACGTAAGAAGATGAGTAAATAAGTAAGAAGATAAATGAATATGAAGAAGATAAGTAAATATGATGTTAGTACCGTCAAGAGAACGCTCGAGACGGCTATGTATGTATAAGCGAAGGAAAGTAACAAGCACGAGAACTTAGTAAGAAAGATTAGTTCCCCCCTATCACCTAGTAATGTAGATAAAGCTGTTCAGGACTTTAGGCCAGATCATAATCAGTAGGAATGTTAGTATGCATGATCACTTAGAAACACCTGAGCGGCGGAATCATAATTGAGTAGAAAAATAAGGAACGATCTCCAAGGTTACCCACTGAGAACCCAAGGTTCTCACCCCCACTCCTTTATGATTCTAGGATGGCACGACATGTACGCCGAGACGGAGCCGGTATCGGAAGACATACAGAGATATGGACGTCAGAGGATTCCGAGGAAGCAACGGACAAAGACTTCTGTTTCATGTTTTAGATTAGCTTAAGGGATTAGGTGCTCCCTTAGCTCATATGGAAATGTATTATGACTTGTATACTTGACTTTATAATTATGTATTACTATGTGACTGTGCAACTATGTGATGGACCAAATACTTGTATGTTTATGTATTTTCTTGTAAGATCTCTAACACTGCCACCTTGTAATTAATTATTGCTTAAGTCCCTTGGGACTCTATCGTTTGTATCCTTATATGCTATCTTAATCACGCACGGCTTCTACTTTATAAAATGATAATGCAAACGAAGGATTTTCAAAATGGTCCATATTTTTAAGTAAGAACTATTTTCCAAGCTAAAAGTAGGGGCTAGAAGTAACCCCACCAAAGTTGTAAACAACCTAGTGAGCTTTGTTTACTACGTACGGGTAAACAGTTAGCTAGGGTGTTTCATTTGGTATCAGAGCAGTTTGGTCCAAGTGAGCCTGAGGACTGAGCTTATCTGCACTTCCGAGCGTATTCCTTGTTAGCTTGCACGGTGTTTAAGTATATCACCTTTGTGTATAAGGTCCAAGTGCATAAATCAGTGGTACCGGAACACTGATTTGCCCTTGTTCCTTGTGCATACTCAGAATAAATTCGCCATGCACTAAGTCTTGTCTTTGATATAAGGAATAGTATGGCATAATGCACTCTATCACTTTGCTTTCATTCAACTGTTGCATTTTTCAGGAACATAGAGCCTAGCTACCTCTGTGTTTTGACAGGTATATTCAGGGCTTAATAGCTAGTGCTGGGTGGACTCTATGAATTTTGTGCCCGAGGAACTTGGCCTTCTGCTAAGTGTCTCCTCGCTATCTGACCGTTATTTAATTAAAGAAAATAGATTGCCAGGAAATGAACTCCTACTCAAGGGAAGCCTTTTGTTCCCTTTCTTCGGATGAATACTCCCTTAAGCCAGAAGAATTCCTGACAAGCCAGTCCCCTACCCATATATTCTTCACCTCCGTAAAGGTTCTATGGAAAAGGTCTGAGCCTCTACATCGTCGAAATTTCATTTCTCTACACCTCCTTGACCCTCCTTGAGAAAAGTTCCGAGTCAAGATTGAATGTTCTACTCCTCCAAAGGGATAGACTCTTGGACAGGTCTCCTCTTTTCTTCAGTGGCAGGTTTTAAGGACCATGCCATCGCGTTCCCGATAGGGTCTAGTTGGTTTCTTCAACCTATTCTGATGGAGTGGATTCACAATTCTTTCTATTCCTAACTCTTGTGCAGTTCCAGCTTTTGTTTTCGGACTTCGACCCGTGGTGCCAGATGTCCCCGTTGCAACTGATAGGGAAATCTATAACTACGGAGATAGGTGGAAACCCGACAGCTGAATATAAGTTCATACGCTCCCACACCTTCGCCATAAGTTGGATTCCCCAATGGATAAGTACTCTCTCGTGAGACATGCCCTGTGAAGTAGGATCACTAACCAAAATCCTTACCTTAGAGATTCCATAGGGTGGAAAGGATAACAGATAAAGGGGTGAGATCGAACCGGAGAAGAAGTTAATACAATACAGTATATTTTCGATGTAAGGTGATGATTCGAGAGGACTAACTAAAGAAGCCCTAAGAAAGTTTAGAAAGGAGGATGGGAATAACTATACTATAGTAAGGAGAAAACCATTGGACGATTCAGGATCAGATAGACGATTGGCCCTAGTTTGGTCGGTTAGAGGAATCGAGAGTAAGACGGAAGTCAGAATGACCTTGGAAACCGTAGGAGGAGATTGAGTCAAAAGTTTATGGGAAAGAGTAAGTGGAAAAATAACTAGAGACCTTAGAAGTTTAATACCCTTTACCTTTCACGTGAGTAGGAACATTAAGGAACTTTGAGCCTGGAGTAACCCAGTACATAAGGAAACTTAGGAGTCGCCTGAGAAGACTACTAGGAAGTTAAGACCTTTGTTTACTATCTATTCACCGAGGTTAGGAATCCAAGGGACCAACCAGACAGAAAGCCGATGAAAGGACTATGGAACCCTTCGTTACGATGGTTATGAAAGCAAAACAAGCGAAATGATGGTGGCTGCGAATACGGCAACCTTTGAGGAGCTAGACCGTTACTTGAGCATCCATGAGCTGGATCCCGACGAGGGATGGGAATGCGGGAAGTACCAGGAGGAAGTAAAGGCCACGTCGCGAATGTCTATGAACCACCTGGGCATACGTGATTATGCAGCCTTAGTTTTGGTAAGTACCTGATCCCAAAGGAGTTGGCACCTAAATTGGCGGCAGTCGGCCATGAGCGACACGACGATAGAGTCTCGCAAGGTTGGAGAAGAAAGAGGTCATTGCAAGCTCAATGTCAGCAACCCACCCACAGGAGGCGAGCCCGACCCCAGACTAGGTTCCACCTCGACTAATAGTACCAGGGTCCCAACTGGGGGGGAAATGCCTCGAGTTCAAGCCAAGGGACAACCAGAGACACCTAGGGACTATCTGACATAAAGGGATGTCTGCTACCGATGCGGGAAGCACGGTTGCTACTTCGCCCAGATGTACACCTTAATCCTATCTGCATCATGGCAACCAAAGAGGTATGAGCTACGGGCGATCACGTTCAGGGTAAGGAAGCAATAGGAATTAAAACCTGGAAACCCTTGGACGTGTGGAAATTTCGAGGACGAAATTTTTCTAAGGGGGGTAGAATGTAACATCCCGCTTTTTCACTGTACGGATAATTAGCGTAATAAATAATTATAGGTTAATTAGGGAGGTAAGAAAATTAAATTATTACCTTTAATTCATAAGAATCATCTTTAACCCATAAAAATAGCAGTCAAAGTTTGGGTTTCGTGGCCGGCGAATTTCTCAGAGCCTTAAGCCGATTTCCAGACCAATCGGGAAATAACCGTAAACATAAATATTTAATTAATTTCCTGATCATGATTAGAGAATCAATAAGGGAAATTATTAGGTAAAATATCCCTAGGAAATAGGACGTGTCACGGTAGAAAGCTCGGCGGACAACCGAACAGCCGTTGTTCGCCGATGAAATTTGGCACGCAAAATGTTGTCCGTGAAAATAATCTCCCGGAAAGAAATTCACAAACACCTTTAAATATTAATACCCTTAGGTAGGTGGGAATTAGAGGATCGCGACGGTTCAAACGGAATATTTTTCGGACGACTGTGCGCGACGCACCGAGACTGCGAGCGCCAAAACACGAGCGAACCGGAACCGGAATAAAATGAAATTTCAGCAGCTGCAAGAAGAAGGGCTGCAC
>QANU01003649.1:39002-77086 GCA_003254905.1 Nissolia schottii
AAAGCGGACCATGTCTTGCTAGCGGGTAGCCAGACTGTTACAATATAAAGAAAATAATATGAAAGTCTGAAAGCAAGAGAAAAGTATGAAAGAGTTAAGTATAAAAGAAAGAAAGAATTATAGTATGTGATGTATGCTTGAATGTATGTATGTATGTATGTATGCAATGTATGTAATAATGTATGTTGGAAGTATGAATACGTAAGAAGATGAGTAAATAAGTAAGAAGATAAATGAATATGAAGAAGATAAGTAAATATGATGTTAGTACCGTCAAGAGAACGCTCGGGACGGCTATGTATGTATAAGCGAAGGAAAGTAACAAGCACGAGAACTTAGTAAGAAAGATTAGTCCACCCCTATCACCTAGTAATGTAGATAAAGCTGTTCAGGACTTTAGGCCAGATCATAATCAGTAGGAATGTTAGTAGTATGCATGATCGCTTAGAAACACTTGAGCGGCGGAATCATAATTGAGTAGAAAAATAAGGAACGATCTACAAGGTTACCCACTGAGAACCCAAGGTTCTCACCCCCACTCCTTTATGATTCTAGGATGGCACGACATGTACGCCGAGACGGAGCCGGTATCGGAAGACATACAGAGATATGGACGTCAGCGGATTCCGAGGAAGCAACGGACAAAGACTTCTGTTTCATGTTTTAGATTAGCTTAAGGGATTAGGTGCTCCCTTAGCTCATATGGAAATGTATTATGACTTGTATACTTGACTTTATAATTATGTATTACTATGTGACTGTGCAACTATGTGATGGACCAAATACTTGTATGTTTATGTATTTTCTTGTAAGATCTCTAACACTGCCACCTTGTAATTAATTATTGCTTAAGTCCCTTGGGACTCTATCGTTTGTATCCTTATATGCTATCTTAATCACGCACGGCTTCTACTTTATAAAATGATAATGCAAACGAAGGATTTTCAAAATGGTCCATATTTTTAAGTAAGAACTATTTTCCAAGCTAAAAGTAGGGGCTAGAAGTAACCCCACCAAAGTTGTAAACAACCTAGTGAGCTTTGTTTACTACGTACGGGTAAACAGTTAGCTAGGGTGTTTCACCTTGGCCGCTCAGCAGTTCTGCCACCAGAGCCACTTGCAGCCGCCGCATTCAATGCGCCAGCTGGAGCCAGCCTGGAGTCGGCGCCGCCCTGCAAAAAGCTGCCAGAGCATTTATTACACAGCATGAAAAGATAAGCCGCTCAACGATAAAGTACACATAGCTCAGCAGACAAGCCTTTATCGCTCAGCGGTGATGCCAAAACCGCTGAGCGATGCCATCAGATTTTGCCTGTAAATAGGAAGGCCGAGCCATTCATTTCAATGGTCCCTCCCCTCTTCAAGAATCCATTCCTTTTACATTTCTTTTGTACTTAAAAGCATAGTTTAGTTTAGCAAAAAAGAGAAGGCCGGTGAAGGAGCCAGGAGATCAAGGAAGCTTGGCGAACCGCTGTCATGATAGCGTGATAACGTGTCATGGTAAGCCTCCAAACCTTGCCTCTGAGATTCTCTTATAAGATGGATTTCTAATCCTCTTGTTGTTGGGATTTTGATGAATATTGTAGTATGATTGTATCCACGTACTTTTGCATATGAGTCTATTATTTTTCTTTTGAATGATTTATTGCTTAATGCTAGCTTTTGTTTAGTGTTTTGCTTCTTAACTTGGGACTTATTTGTATGAACAAAAGTTATATTAATTAAGTCATAACCAAGTTAAAATCAGTATTGCTATGCTAAGTTAGATTCTAGACATGAACATTGTAAACGAAAGTTACAATCATTAGAGTCGGATCTAAATCAATTCATCTAATCTTGTTGTCGTAACTGGAATAAAGGTTAGCCGTTTTAACATCTGAAATAACGTTGGCGTACTTTGTTAAGCTTATGTGCGAAAGTGACAGTTTAACAAAGAAAACCTGTGATCTTTTCATGTGCGAAAGTAATGAACAAGTTAAGAACTGGTGGCGGGCAATCAATGAAATGATAGTTCTGTAAGTAACTGGATGCGTGAAACTATGATATGATTCAATTCCCAACAAGCTTCCGGATGTACCTCTGATTTGTTGCCTATTTACTTTTATGTTGTTTTATCTATTTAACTATTAAATCAATTTACCAAATCCTTTACTTCATTGTTTAATTAACTAAATTCAAGAACGGTAATTTTGCAACTCTCTGTGGATTCGACTATACCCGACTATACTGCAATTGTATTCCTCGAGAATCTGAAAGCCGTAAAGGAGGATATATATTTATTTTGACGACGGAAGCGTAAATAAGCTTTCAACAAAATTGGCACAGTTGTGGGAAACCAGACTATGTCATTTGTATGAAGCCTTGAACAACGTAGATTTGGCTTTCAACAAAATTGGCGCCGTTGCCGGGGAGTTGCGTCAAAATTACATAGCTTGAGTTTTGTTTAGTTAAACAATTGTGAATATTTGTAAAATAGTGTATAGTTCTTATTTTCTTATTTTGTGAACTCTTGTTCTAATCTTCTTGGCTAGTGTAATTTTTCTTAGCTCTTGTGAGGTAAAACTTCAAAAGATCAATTGTTATTTGACCCTGAGATTGAAGCTACTTCAAGGAAAAACAGTAAAACAAGGAAAAAAACTAGCCAAGCAAAGACAAGAACAAGAATCAATATCTTCGTCTTCAGAATCCAAGCAAGAAGAAACAATGGCTGACAATACTGGAGCTGGTGACAACACGGGAGCTGGTGCCAATACGGGAGCTAGTGACAACAGGGGTTTCGTAAATTTGACCCCTAGAAACATCATCAGAATGAGCAGAATCTCTTGAACACAACGATCACCTCATATGCAACCTGGTTTGGTACAATTATTGTATGCTAACCCGTTTGCAGGTTTGGATCATGAGGATCCTTATGCTCATTTGACAAAGTTCTACGAACTCTGTGAGACCGCGGGAATGTCAGAAGCGGATGAAGAATCTATCTTTTTAAGGATGTTTCCCCTGATGCTGATTGGAAAAGCCAAAGAGTGGTTGCTTGATCAACCACAACATATTTTGTCTAACTGGGATCAATTAGAGGAGAAGTTCTGTGCAAGGTATTTTTCTCAATCCAAATTTATGGATTTAAAAACTGCAGTTTCTACTTTTGTGCAGGCACCCGGAGAAAGTCTCTGTGAGGCCTGGGAGAGGTATAAATCCATGCTGAGGAAATGCCCAAATCATGAGTTTGACACACGAACACAAATTCACATATTCAGAAACGGACTCCAACAACAACACAAACTTATGCTTGACGCTACTGCTGGTGAACAGATAATGTCCAAAACACCTGAAGAAGCTATCTCTATCATTGATTCCATGGCCTTGACGGATCAACAAGGCCAATACCACAGAGGACCCAAAAGAGGAGGAATGCTTGAACTAGGCACAAATGATGCAATACTCGCTCAAAACAAGCAACTCCAATAACAAATAGACAAGGTGAAAAAGACCTTAAGCGAGCTGCCCAAGCAAATCAGAGAAGCTCGAGATTCCAAAAGGCAGCAGGTATTTCAATGTAATATTTGTAATGGTGATCACTCGTCTACTTGTTGTAATTTTAGGGAAGAAGAAGTCCATTATTTGGACAACCAGCAAAGGCCGCCCTATCAAAATAATTTCCAACAGGGGCCAAATCAACAGTCATGGAGGCAAGAGGCAGGACCTTCATTTAAGAAAGCTCCGCAACAGCCATATCAACCACCCCACCCATATCAGAATTAGCCACCAGTATATCCAAATTCCAAGATAGAGGAGACATTTAATCAGTTTATGCAACAAACAATAATTAATCAAAAGAACAATGAAGCCTCTATTAGGAGTTTGGAACTACAACTGGGACAACTGGCCACTGATATGGCAGAGTTGAAAAAGAGTAGATATACGGCTAACCCGGAGCTAAACCCAAAAGACTCTTGTCGTGGAAGGAGGTCTGATGATTAAGAAGGAAGCTGAAAAGAAACAGGCGTCGAGCTAACGACGTAAAAAAAAGCGCTTCCAGGGAGGCAACCCAGTGTTTGTGAGTTTTTCATTTTAGTAGTTTATTAATTTTAAGGTTAATTAATTTTAAGGTGTTAGAATATGTTTTTATAAAATATGGTGAAAAAGAATTAAAGGTTATCTAAATCATGTAATTGGATTTGAAATTCGAAAGTGCTAATCTTTTTCATCAATGCTAAACTTGAAGCACTTTGATTTTAAACCTAATGTCTGTTTTTAAACCTTTAAACAATTGCCTGAGAAAGGTGCACATGATTTGATTTAAAAGCAGGATTCTTAACTGTTAATGGAAAATTTTAAAGAATAGAATCTTTCCAAAAGCACCTTATGATCAAAAACAAGGAACATGTTTTATTTTGAATCCATAAATCATTGTGGGAAATTCTGTCCACAATGGGCGGGAAATTCTGTCCGCAATTATAGGGAATTCTGTCTACAACAAGATTCAAAATAAAACTATGATCTCTCTAATGCTACCTGGAAGAAAGGAAATTTTTGGGATTGTTTTTCCAGGCCGGAGAACAACCAATAAATTTCCCTAAATACAATAAAAGAGAGACACACTTCTAGAGAGGAAGAAGAGCATGATTCTTGGAGAAGATTAGCCTCTATCTCCTCAACCAAATTAAAACAAACGTAGCCCAAACTGCAAAGAGGCTACATCAAGGAGGCTACCTCAAGAAATTCACCATAAACAGGGAGCAATTTTTAATTTTCTAGCACCTTAATTAAAATTCTTTAAATTAGAGTAATGTGTGCTTAAGACTTGTTTGTTTGAAAACAACTGAGTATTAGTTTATTTTACTTAGGATTTGATGCATGAACCAGACATAACAAATCATGAATTGAATTATTTCAATATCCATAATAGACCTTTGTGATTTATACATAGATACCATGAACATGTCATTATGCATTTTTACTTATTTGCATAGCATAACCTTGAAGATGTTTTTAAATCAAGGAAATGAAACCAAGCCTCTGTGAGGGAGTGAGCCTAAACACTGTGTAAGAAGAGAGAATCACCATTGTTTTTGCACAATTGAATTTGTTTGAGTCTCTAATTTTAATAATTGTATGGAAATAATAGGAAATGATCAAGGCATTCTGTTCATTAGAAGAAAATCCAGTTGGCAAATAAAGCCTACCATAATTAGGAATATCCTTTCGACATTCCCTGAATATGTCCATCAAGTGGAAATGCCTAGGGGTTGGAAAGCCCCAAAGACGCTCACTAAATTTTCTAGCGAAAGTGGTGAGTTGACCATAGAACATGTGGCTAAATATACTTTTAGAGATTGGAGAAGTAGAAACTAATGAATATCTTAAGATGAGATACTTCCCTTCTTCACTCACAAAAAATGCTTTCACTTGGTTCTCCAACCTTTATCCTAATTCAATCCATACATGGGTTCAATTAGAACAAAGTTTCATGAGCAATTTTTTAGGGGCAAAATGAAAATTACTCTAACTGATTTATTTAGAGTGAGAAGGGGAATGAAGACTCTATAGATGATTATCTGACTAGGTTTAAAGCACTGAGAAATAGGTGTTTTATGCTTGTTCTAGAATCAAAGATGGTGAAAATGGCCATTGGAGATTTAGATCTTTACCTTAGAGAGATGTTAGTAAACCAATAGATCATAGAACTTTCCCAATTGGCAGAAAAAATAAGGCAAATATTGTTTATAAAGTATGAAAGGGAAAGGAGTGACAACACTAAAACTAAGAAGACTTACAAGAAAGAGCTCACATGAGGTGATGTTGAAATCATTGACCAAGAGTTAGTAGAAAGTGATTATTAGAGCCATGAGGTGTTGGCTACAAAGTTAAATGTTAAGTTTCATGGTTGAACAGAGGAAAATAATAAAAAAGGATTCGAAAGGAATAATTAGAGAGTGAGAAATATAATTAAAATTATGGAATTGATGTATATTGTTATTGTATTTCATTACATAGAGATATTCTTATTTATAGGCTAAGAAGAGAATGAATGCATAATGAAAGTAAATCAGCCTAAATAAACTAAATCAAAGAATATCAATCTAAGATATAAAATATATTTATTTTTATTCTTAACACTCCCCCTCAAGCTAAACAAGAGCGGTGCCAAGGACTTGTACAGCAACATCGGGGGCTGCACAGAGGCAGCGATAGGCAACATTGGGGCTGCATAGAGGCAGCAACAAGCAACATCGGGGCTGCATAGAGGCAGCAACAGGCAACATCGGAGACTACGTGGAGGAGTAAATTTTTTTTTGGAGTGTAATATGTATATCTGTATATTTCTGATGTGTATTGTACATAGGAGGCTAATCCTATTAATAGCTGAAAAACCTAAAGGCCAAAATACAATCAAATTAAATCAAATCTTGTTTATAATTTACAATGATTAACATCTCCCCCCTCAAACTCAAGTAGTCTTTGATGAAACCAACTTGAGTTTGGAAACCAAAGTGTTGAAGCGACCAGGATGATGTGCTTTAGTGAATATGTCAGCGGGTTGGTCAAGAGTTCCAATGGAGATGAGGTGAAGGGCACCACGCAAAATGTGTTAACGAATGAAGTGACAATCAATCTCAATATGTTTGGTACTTGAGCAATTTGAATAGCACTTCGATTGTCACAATATAGATCAGTAGCAAAGGATTAAGAGATGCCCAGATCATCAAGGAGCCAACGTAACCAAAGGATTTCAGAAGTGGTGTCGGCAAGAGCTCGATATTTAGCCTCAGTACTGGAGCGGGCAGTTAAGGTTTGTTTCTTGCTTCGCCATGAGGTAAGGGAGTCACCGAGGAAGATGAAATAGCCTGTGGTCGTTGTGTTTTCAGCCTATAAATAGGCTCACCTTCTATTGTAAATTAACTCAGACAACTCAGATAATACAATTGTTATTTCTCTGTTATCTATCTTTCTCCTATATTTTCTGGTGTGCCATTTATCTGTTTTTCCACGATGTTTAACATTAAAAATATGGTTGCCCTATGTGTGGTGACCTAAAGAGAAGAGATAGAGATAAAAAAAAGGAAACACACATGGCACATCGTAAAATGAGCACTACAGTGGCACGGAACATAAGTCCCACATTGTAAGCATCATCCAAGGGGGGATCTTGAGCTCCCCCTATATATAGAAGTCTCCCATGAGTATTTAGACTCACTAATTCACAAAGAGCTTAAAAGGTTCCACTTTTTAGTAAGACTATTCACTTCAGTTCTTTTTATTCTCTCCCTGTTGTTATCCTGTTCATGGGAAGCAATGTCTTCATGTAGGGTGTCAGAAGCTCCCAGCGTTAGTGCTCCTTAGCAGTCAGTCATTTCTAGGTGAATGACTTTCTTCACGGTCTATTTTTAAGCCATGTATTTATTTTTTTTGAATTATTTATTTTATGTTTTATGAAATCCTAGGAGGTGGAACTTAGTATTTTTTTTTTCTTTTCAATGTTTATGAAGTTAAATTGTTTCCTTATTTATGAAAATAGTTATTTATTTAGAAAATCCCTTATTTATGAAAGTAGATATTTATGAAGATTATTTAGAAAGTCATGAAACTATTTTAGAACTACATGGGACCATATACCTTTGATGCCTTAAATATGTCATGTTGCACGTGTTTGAATGATTATGTATAAGTTATGTTATGCTATCAAGTTAATATGATTATCTTATAATGTTTATGTTGGTTTTAGAAATGTTTTTACGGAAGTTATATCTAGGATAGAACTGTAAGTTAGCGACAGCCTATGTTGACCCTTGGTACCATTGTAGTGAGAATCAGGACCAACTATCAAGAATCTATGGACTTGGATAGTGTATCCCCAGCTATCGTGGCCTAGGTGCTTGAGTAGTGTATCAAGACTAACTATCAGGAATCTACGAACTCGGGTAGTGTATACCTAACTATCGTGGCCTAGATACTTGGATAGTGCTTCATAGGCTAGACCGTAATACTCAGGAATAAGATATCTTCCTTATTTAATGATTATACTTTGAATAAGATTATGTTTTATTATAAATTATTACTAATATAAACGTTTTTATGCTTGCTATATAATATGTATTGCATTTGCATGTCATGATCGTGAACTATCTTATGTCACCGTGTGAGCGGTCATTCACTGAGGCTCTCCTTCAGAGTTCTCACCTGTGAAGACCCATACTTTCGGAGATGTACTGCAACGCTCCCACAACACTGCAATGGCACAAAGGTTACATCAGAACCCTGGCCTCTAGCCTTAGGCCCTAGAAGAGGCTTGTGTTCTACCTATATATAGAGCTCCCCTCACAGCTCTATAACTCACTCAGAGATTTAGAATTCCTCCCTAAGCGTTGAGTTCCTTGCTCAATTCTCTCTAACCCTCTCTCTCTCATTTTGTGAAGACACAACGTCTTCACTTAGGGTAGGTAGCCAGTCCTTTTAGGGATGGACTAGGGTAGTAGGCCCTAGCACCGCTACTTTGATAGTGGTAGCGCTATGGCGGTCCACGACTGCCGTGGCGATGCCAGATTACCATAGTGATGCCAATTCGCTACTGCGATGCCCTTTAGTTATGTTTTATTAGTTTCTAATAGTGTGGTGGTGGTTGTCCTTTCTAGGTGCCAACGCTATGCCTCTTGGAGCTTCCCATGCAACGCTCCACAGTCTCAAGCCTTTCCAAGTGAGTAGAGGTCCTGGTGTATCGATGGTGTGCCACATTAGAGGTCTGTCAATCGAGTCAGTTGTGTATTATTTTATCTGCTTATGACATGCTAGGGCTAAGTAGAGACTTATGTAAATGTTAAATGAGCTGTATGCATGACTATATGTTAGAACTACTTGCTTAGGCTTATGTAGTAACCCTTAATAAAGACTCTAGGTTAAGGAAAGATTCTGACTATCGAAAAGCTCTAGCTAGGAAAGACTTGGTACTTAAGATGTCTGTTATGACACACCTTTCTTGCTTAGGAACCTCCATAAGCACGGGATTACAGTCCTTAGTTCCAAACAAGTAGCAAGACAAATAGACTCAAAGCATAATCATCTAGCTAGAACACTACCTTCCATAAATAGTAGGCATAGTATCTAACAAATTCAGTAATCAATCTAGCTCACTAAACTAAAAGACTTCATAACTAATATGCCTTAGGGTAGAGGAATTGGTTCAATAGTATATGGGGTCAGCATCCCCTCAGTTATATCTAGTGTTATATAGGGTCAACGTCACCTTAGGTATATTCAGCATCATAATGGGGTCAGCGTCCCCATAGTTTATATTCAGTATTACATGGGGTCAACGTCCCCACAATTTAAGGGTTTAGTGTATCCTCAGAGATTCAGTATACTAGTTCTAATGTACTCGGGTCGCGGGGATTTATCCTGGAGAAGCAAGGTTGAGCTCACACTCCCTTGAATCGAGGATTGATAGTAGGTAGAAGTAGTGATGAGTGTACTAGTAAATTTGTGTTTATTAGTATATTTGTGTTAGATATTTCAATTATGATTCCTTCTTGTTGTTAGATATTTACTATTGGATTTCTTTCCAATTTCAGGCTATTAACTTAGACTAACAACAGGAGCAAGACTATCGTCCTCTATTAGCCATGATCCCCAAAATCATGAACCATCATCATCTCATTCATAGTCCTTGATGTTAGGCTCTCGAATTTAGATTTCATATTGTTAACCTAAATCATCCACATGTTTGTTTGGATATTTAAGTTACATTTCAATTTGTTATTAAGTTTTTGGTATTTTGTGATGGTAATGACTTGTAACCTATATTTTGCTTGGATCTTACCCGTAATTATGATTTTGATAATTGGTTTATTGACCTTGGGACAACTAGCTTGTTAAGTTTATTGCTCTTATGATAAATCAAATTTATATAGGCTAGTCAAGTTTATTGCTCTTACGATCGAATTATCTCGTAGGATTAAATAAGTAACAATAGAGTTTCTTTATAGGAAGAGAATTACATAAAAGAAATAAAATAAAATCAATAAGCTAAAAAATTGAAGATTTTGAAGTTTCACAAATGGGAAACCAAGTAAATATTAGAGAAGTTGATAATATTAGCTCCTAGATACAAAATTAAAAGAAAAAATGAAACTTAAAGGTAGCGACAGTCAAAAACCACTGCAAGTACAATATTTAAAAATTGAAGGTTAAACATAACGATAGTATCCAACCGCCGCCAATACTTTATAAAAAAGTATATAATTAAATATAACGGTTGGCAGCCACTGCAAAATATGTCACGATAGTTATTCCAACTGTTGTTGAATACCATTGGTTTCCCAATGCACAGTATTGTAATGGATAGCGTACGCCAAAAAAAATTTAGTGGCGATTCAAACCGCCACAAAACCCTATTTTGAGCTGCTACACATTTTCTTTTCTTTGCTGTGAGCGGTGGGGGAGGTAGAGGAAATGAGAAGGGAGAAGGCTGTTGATGGGGGGCATAAAAGAGATGGTCGAGAGGTGTAGAACAAACATTGATTTTTTTATTTTGGAAAAAAATATAAAATCTATTTTTTACACAAGGGTTCGGACTTGGCATTTAGATATGGTATTTATCCGTGCACAATGCAAAACGTTTGAGTAAATTGTATAAATATGCTCTTTTTAGAGACTAAAATGCTAAAATGAAAATCTTCCAGAGATCGGCGTTGATATCCTCCATACATAAGTGTTTCTATCCTATTTTGTTCTTTTTTATTTTAAAAGAAAATTACTTAACAAGGTAGTTTGGTAAATTTCTTAATTATTAGTATGCAAATAAAAGATAATATGTAAATGGCAATAAATCATGCCCTCATTTTCCATTACATGTTAAAATCCCCAGCCTAAAACTAGAGGTGGGTTGATCTCAAGATACAGAAAAAGGCTCAGCACTAAAGTTTCAGGGTTCCCGCGTAAAGATATAGGAAGAAAGAGTAATCAATTGGGTTGGTTACAGTCTACAACAAAGAAATCATCCCTAACGTGTGTAAATCAACAAGTAAACAACAACAAGGCTGCGAAGCAAGCAGCCCCTTCTTGGGTCCGCCTTCACCATGTTTCTAGTTTTCCGAAAACATGGACCTGCCAGGTCACAAGAGGAACGTGCCACCATGCCATTCTCCCTCAATTCCATCCAGCCATGGCCATGTTCACCACAGAAACTTCATATAACCCAGACCCTCCGGGTTAAAGCCACATTTCTACCCCCCAAAATATGTGCTGCCTGTAGTGACCAGTTAAGGTTTTACATTTTGCCTGTATATACAGTGTACAATAAATGTATAGGTTGTATGGTTACAAAATGACATCCTGCGGTAGTACAAATTACCATGCAGGAGCCATTTTCAACATTAAATACAAAGCATGGCTGGCTGGCTGGCCGGCCCAACAGATCTTTCCCCATGGCCAAACTAAATTTTGAATTTCAGCCAACCAATGATGGCCCAAAAGTTGTCATTTAGTTACTTATCCACCTTCTTTTTCGGGCTGGTCGCTCCTGTTTGACCCCTGAATCAACTGGATTATCACTTTTGGCAGAAGGTAGTGGTTCACCCTCTAACTTCTTGATAGCCAGGGCCTCCTTTTCACTTGGCATTGGAAGCTTGAACCTCTCGCTACGCTTCTTCAACCTCTCAACTGTGTCAAGGTGTCGATCCCCCAATCCTTTGGTATCAGCATCCTTACTCTCCATGTCTACAGAATCCCTCCCTCCAACATCAACTGCCTTAGCAGATTCATCCACATGTTTACCAGCTTCAGAAGACCCATCATTGTTATCAATGTCTTTGAACTGCAACGAAGAAGAGGACTTGCTGCTGATACTGAAATCCCTTTCCTTATGGCTTGTCCAACGTTCCAGCTTAGAACGTCCTCTGAGAGAATCTTGATGTTCATCGTCTGAGTGAATCTCTTCCCGACGTTTTCTGGATAGGCGATGCCCTGGAATTTCAAGCTCAGCACGTTCTTCATCACCTGAGCCTTTCATTACCTTCACAAATAATAACTAAGATATAAAAGAAGACCAAATATCTGATGATAATGTCCAACATAAGCAAGAGCTTGCAAAAAGAGCAACAAACTGAAGAACAGTCCACAATCACTTTCTTCAGATAGAAGGGGGGCCAAACTACGGCAAATTGCAGTCAGAATAGAATTCCAAGGCATACTTAAAGAGACCCCTGTCCCACGAGAAACCCAAATACATGCATACATACATAGTATAAAAAAGGGGTTAAAAACAGGGAGAAGGGCAGAATGCAGCCACAGCAGGAAAGGAAATGGAATAAAAATGGAAAGAAGGAATAAAAAGAGAAATAAGGAGTGTTATGATGGAAATATATTAGATTAACTAGGAAAGAAAATAGGAATAACTTTAGGAAATATATTGGATTGATTAGGAGAGAAAATAGGAAAAACTAAATTACGAAATAAGGGATAGATTATGTCAGACCGATTAGGAAAGAAAATAAGTTGATTCCCACATAGCTGAAAATATTGGATTAGGCAAAGGAGGGCAAAGGGATCCTATATTCCTAGGCTTGGTTCTCTACTATTTTCTTCTAAGGTTTCTGCAATTTGTTCTTATTTCATTCTTATATCATTCCCCACTAAAACATCAGTTTCGTTACTAATAAAAGGAGGTTATTAAGTAATTTTTGTCAGTCAGTACCCGTTGTAACACATAAGTTTAGAGTTGTTCAAGCGAGAGAGGTAATTTGAAAAGCAAGAGGTTCAGTCGGTGCCAGGTGTAACACGTACTAACACCTGGTACCAACTGACAGAAAATATCAAAAAGATTCAACTATCCTACATTAAATCAAATGACAGAAAATATCAAAAAGATTCAAAGATGTTTTTCATTGAATGCCAATTGGCTAATTCACAACCCCCTTCTTTATCAGGTTCAATCATCCATGAAAAAGGACATAATGATAATGGTGACTATGCTTGTCAAAATTATGCTCACACACTCAAGATAACCATAATAGAAAGGATTCTTTCAATTAACCAATCACTTGGATGATACTTCCCGTGTAGTGTTTTCAATAGCAAAATAGCAGAAATAACGTTTAGCCAAAGTTGTCAAACTCGAGAGTTTAAGTAACCTCGTGAAGCCTCAGCAAACTCAAATCATAAACTTACAAGAGTTTATATACGAAAAATATATTATAAGCAATATAATCAGAAACTAAATATAATTAAACGTATTTATAATTGACATTAAATAATGTTAACTTTAAAATAAAATAAATGAACGAAATATCATAATATACCATAAAATATACCTTAATACATAACACATACTTGTAATGTTCTATAACTTTATAGTTCGATAAAACATAGCTCAATTATGATAAATATATAAAATTAACTTAATAAACTCAATAGATATTGTCTAACATAAACAAAATATGCTAAGCATCTAACAAAGTTACAAATTTGTACATTTTGAGGTAAACTTATAAACTCCTAAGTAGATTTTAACTCATAAAAATCCGTTAATCGAATCGAGAGCTTACTTAAACTCGTACGAGTTTACCAAAAGGAAAGTTTACATAGTGTTAACTCATTTTGTGTAGTAGAATCGTAAACTTGCAAGAGTTTACGAGTTTACCAGTTAACTTTGAGAGTTTAACATGTATGATCCGCTATAAATACCTGTATAGCACCGCAATAACCGCTATAACGCCACGATAACCACTATTAATAACATAGCAGTGTGCTCCATTTCCGCTACAACATAGAGCTATAGCGCCACTATAGCCGCTTTTTGATAACACTGTTCCGTGCAATCGAATTGACATCACAACAATGTCTCATGCAAAACATCACATATAAACATTAGAATACCTTATTACTTTAAGAAAATAGTCTGTTATAAATTGTTGAGATAAACATTAGAATACCATATAAATTGTTGTTATAATGCATGATGTTATGAATACCTAATGACAATTGCAAGATTTACCAAACCCTAAAAATCTCCCCAACAACTTTCGAGAAGTCCGACCTTCAAAGAGGGCAATCCTTACAACACAAAAAGACAATTGCGCCGCAAAAGGGCATATCTTCTAATTTCTACCTTCTCCCAACACATAAAGTTGGGGAAAGCAGAACCATGAAAATGCAAAAGTTAGTTCTTCATGATCAAGGCTGCTTTGCCATACATCACATGGTTAGAAACTAATTTGAAACTCGCCATAATTCTAAGCATTCATGTTTCTAAGCAGTAAACATGAAGAATGCTTAGCTTCATGAAATGAGGGAAAAAAACATATATTCGACTCTCCAAATAGAATTTCACGTTTTACATGTAAGCATAAAACATACCTTCTCATTGGTCAGAGCACTTTGATTTTCTTGGCTTCTCCTTGACATGTCTAAACTATTAGGATCACTAACATCGGGTTCTTTGCTTTTCCTTCTTCCCTCTTTATGCTTTCTCTCATGAATTCTCTGGTTTTCTGAAGCATTAGCAACACGATCACTGCGACTGCTAGACCGTTCCTGCCTAGATCTCCTTTCTTCACTATTGTATTGACTTCCACGGGCATAAGCATCGTCACGCCCCTTATGATGGCCACTTTCATCTAGTATACGATCCCTCTTCTTCAATTGGTCAATGTGTCGTATTTTTTCTCTGGATTGGTATTCTTTCTCAGAAACTCGGTGTTCATCCTTACCTCTAATATGGCCAACCCATCCTTTTTCTTCACCTCCTCGGCCACTTCTTACAGAACTCCATACTTCTTCTCTTTCACGCTTGTGTAACTGTTCTTCATGGGACTGTTTCACCCGATGCCACTCCTCCCTATCTCTCAGCCTATCCTCCCTCTCCCGTAGTAGCCTGGCCTCATCTTTCTGCCTCGCAGCATATTGATCGTCAAGGTTATCTCTACTTCTTTGTATGTCATCTCTCTTCCGTGGATCCAATAATTCATCCCTTTCTCGCCTGCACCTACTGCCACTTTCTCTGTTGCCACGCAGAACTTCTTCCTTATCAATATGCTCCCTCCTAAGATATTCCTCATCTTTCCTCCTCTTGCTATGGTGATCCTCCATAGCTTCATACCTAATTCTCAAGCCCTCATCTCTTTCCCTATGTTTTGAGTCTCTTGGCCCAACATCCTTATCACAAGGAACCCTGTAGACACCATTGTCCAACTGTATTCTAGAATGAAGGCTATCATCTTTTTCCCTTCTTTCATTTTCTCGAGCCTTAGACCTATCCCTCTTTCTAGGCTCATCATTTCTAACCCTTCTTCTATAGAGATCATCATCTCTTTGTGCCCAATCCATGTCAAAATTGTCCCTATCTTTTTGCCTGTCAAATCCATCAGTATTTGAGTGCAATAAATGAGCAGAGCTATGCCGATCCTTGTAAGGGTATGATCCCTCTCTACCTCTAAGCACCATGTGATTTTTTTCAGGTTCTTGCTTCCCGTTATGCTCTCTTCTATATTGGTCGTGCTCAATTTCATCACGCTGCTGTCTGATGCTACCCAGACATGCTGATCGTGGATCCTGAATTACTTCTTCCTCAAAACCCTCACGCCGCTTCCGGTTATCCCTGCTGCTTGCTGATCTGGCTTTGCTGTTGTCACTGCTTCTTGCAGCTTTTGAGTCCTCTTGATCATCAACTGCATCGAATAAAGGTTGGTCAGCTTGAGATGTTAATATCTGTCTCTTTGCTGTCCCATCCTCAAGGGTATCTACTCTGTCTACTACTGTATTTAAACCAATTTCCTCCTTTTCCAATCCAGCATTTCCATCATCTGTCTCAATATCGTCAAGCTCAGTATCTTTATCATCCACACTGGACTCCCTTCCATCCTTAGTGACAGGAGATGATATAGGTGCACTATGTCTACCTTCCATGATTTCAACTGACTCTTCTTTTTTATTGTCATCCGTTGTTAATTCTTGAATAGGTGTAATAGGACGAGACTGACCACACACACTTCTTTGCATCTGCCTGTAATGAGTAAAACAAAAGATGGTATTTATCAATTGCAGATGAAAATTACCAATCCCATCAGGTTCTGATACCAGCTTCATCAAAAGCCAGTATGAAATGCAAAGAAAATAATACAATATCTTCAACAATAAAAAGTACTGAGTCTGTAGGAACCTTAGGGTATGTTTGGAATCAAACAAGATGGGAAATGATTTAATTTGCAAATTAATTCCCATGTTTGGTATCTTAAGAAAAGGGAATTGATTTGATTTCCTAAATCCGTGGGAATTCAAGTTGCTTACATTAGGAAATCCTATCATTTTTGTAAGGATTTTTTTGGAATTGAATTCATTTAAATGTAAAAGACTATTTTATCCCTATTCAACTAACTATATTTACAAATTCTACCATCTTCATCAAATCAAACTAATTAAATCTTATTATTGTAAAAGACTATTGTACTCCTATTTTTTTTCCAAAAAATAATTTTTTTAAAAGATATCTTTTCGAAAAAATAAACTACCAAAAATACTTTTTTCTCTTAAAAAAATTTTCCAAAAAAAAGAAATTAAATTTTTTTTTCCAAAAATGATTTTTTCAATATATTTTTTTAAAAAAGATTTAAAACTTTTTTTCCAAAAAATTCTTTTAAAAAATATCAACTTTTTTATTTTTCAAAAAATTATTAATTTTTTTTTTCAATTCCTATTTTAATAAGGGTAAAATGTAAATTAATCATATTAATTCCTATTTTAATGAATTCCAAACATGGTAATTGATTTCTAAATCAATTTCATTCTCATCTTATGCAGTTGGTTTCAAACATGGTAATTGATTTGCAATTCAATTCAAATCATTTCAAGTCAAATTATTTCTCATTTCATATGATTCCAAACACGCCCTTAGGATTTACTATTCCTCATATTTCACGAGTTAGTAAGTCCATGTATTTCTACATTCTAATTAATTTGCTGCTAGGATTTATCAATCCACTAATTATTAATTTTATATTGAGTTTGTTTGGCATTTAGTGAACCACCAAGTGCATGTTTGGGAACATTGGAGAACAGCTGAAAAGACAGTGCTCACAGATTAACATACAGTTATTCACACACTATATACACTGTTGCATACCTTTTCTCGTGGGAGGAGGGAAAATTGACACCATATGACCTATGATTTTGGCCCCTATAACCAAAGTTGATTGAATCTTCCTGCGGGAAGAACAAATTCTCATCTCCATTAGGTATGTTAGCTGTACTGGACTTCATAAATGGCATTCTTCTTCCCCCAAGCTCTTTCTTTTGAACATTATGATCCTGTGGAAAACCATTACAGTACTCAGAATCCAACCTTGGAATCTCATCTCCAACTACATAGTCTTCTCTAAGATCCTCTCTCTGTGGCTCTCCACCATCAGGCAGATCTTGGGCACCAATTCCAGCAGAGGAATCGTTATCTTCTATATCCAGTAAAACAATCTGTTCAAAAGAATAGTCAGTAATGTGCACATTGCATAAGCATGATGTGTCAAAATCATCAAATACCTCAATGATCGCGTCTGAATCTCGGACACGAGGAGGGCGGGTATCAATGGAAGGAAGACGTTCACCATAGCCACCTTCCACCTGTATTGCTCTACCAGTTGGCTGGTAGAAAATAAATTAATATATTTATTAAAGAGACAGAATTATAGAAGGGCACAAAATCTACCGAAGGCTAAGAAAAAAAAAAGACAGAAAGTAGGTATCTGGGGCTAATATCGGAAAGAATTTCGATAAAGCTGGTAACCTAAATATTTTTTAAATAAATTGTTTTCCAAAACAGTATTTATACAAATACATACTAGTGGTGGCCGCATATGTCCAGAACCCTTCAAGACATCACTTTGTCTGACATCTGACTTAACAGAATTTGCATTATCAACAGGAGCATCATGTATACCAGCAGCTGCAGCTAATTCAGGGGGCAAATCTGGATCATACTCCTGCAATGAAATCAAATGGATAATTAACTTTAAAAAAAAAAAACACTGCACCAAAACACTTCAGGAGTACTGATGAGGAACTAAATTTGAAATACACTAGCTCTGCTACCTGCTCTGTACGACCACTCTCATAAACACGAATCTTGCTTTGCATTGTGGATTCCAGGCGTAGTTGCTCCTAGAAAGTCAAATACAAGAATTTTCTCATTCTACGCTAAATTTCTCGAGATTATTGAAACTACAAAAAAATGTTAACAATGTTACCAGTTGTTTGCAATAATCCTTCCAACTATCTTCATTTAAACCAAAGTTGAAAAAATCTGATGCATCAATATTGGGATATTTCCAAGGTTTCTCCTCAAAGCTCTCAATATCAACATCAAATATAGTCCTGAAAGTAATGACACATAAAGCATTGACAGCGTGACAAATAACTGGCATTTAGTTATGCATTTGCATAAATATGAAAATGGTGGATATAAAAGTATCCTGCGACAGAGATGTGCTTTGGATTAAGACTTAAACTCAAATAGAATTGCGCTTGGAGCATGCAACACCCAAAATCCATAGTAGTACATATTGAACTTGATACAAACAGTGCCCTAACAGCCTTGTTTTACACTATTAAAATGATAGTAAAACTAATTTGACTTAATGTATTTGGATATTATATTTCTAATCAAATCAAAACCACCTAGAAGTAAGACATGATCATAGAGATTCAAAGGTTCGTAAAACAACACAGACATACTGGAGCTATCATACTTCACTCATTAATAACGTGTTTAGGTTTCCAAACCTCTCCTATATTGGTGTGCCACCAAACAACTCAAAAATTTCTTTCTAAAATCCAAATTATGTAATTTATAAGAGTCACTTCAAATCCATTGTCTTAATACAAATTAAGACAAACTAAAATTTAATTCATTAAAACTTACTTGTGAGACGGAAGTGTGAAATCCAATCCACCACCAAAACCCCGCCCTGCTGCACTGTTTCCCCAACCAGGTAACCCAGCACCTGCATGAAAACCTTTTTGCATTGCAGCCACCCCTTTTATTCCAGGTGGTCTCCAATCCCCTCTGCCACGACCAGCCATGTTTGCAAGAGGACGAATCTGACCAGGGTGTCCTCCTGGAACAGAAGTTGTAACTCCAGGCATTGGTGCTGCACCAGGCCTGACATACTATGCAGCAATTTAACCAAAAAAAATCATAATTTTTTCCATTATGATAAGCCACAATACATAATATACTTGTATGTTAACTGCATCTACATCAAAGGAAAGATTAAATTGTCTCGAGAAAAAACAGCTAGGTTCTTCTATTAGCTTTAAGATCAAAATTAGTATCAGCAAAACAGCAAAGAGATTAAAATCCGACAAGTAAGGATCAAAGCACTCCAATTGAAAGCATAGGTTCAGTTCAAGCTGCCAGGAATCACCACTATAAGGTCTCACTGAGGCTAGTTCCATACACTAGCATTTGAACGGCGTCTTACTCCTAAACTTTTCAACTAAGATTTACCAAAGATATATTTTTTGTTCAAGATGCACAGGTGACAGAAATAAATACAAACTTAGAAGTGGTAAGGAGGTTCCACCACAATAGTAGGTAACACAGTTAATAAATGAACCCAGTTAAGAATTACTTTTTTTGTTCAACAAAGTAAAAGGTTACCAAGAAGGAGCAACCCAGAAAAAGTAGGCAAGAACAAGTAACTTCATAATAAATAATAATATTCTTAGATGTAAAAATAAAGTAGGTATTCATTGATTTAAAAGTTGTCTATTGCCTGGCCATTCAGCTTATACTAGAATCCAAAATCATCTGATTATTAGTGCTAGTGCCTAGCCGCGTAAAATACAACTGTCAATGCTATTATCATGTATATACTCAACAACAAAGTTGCAACCAACTGCTTCACCTATTCAAAAAGGAACAGCTGGTGGTCAAATAGCACGAAGATGAGCACTAGAAGTCTGGCAAAGACTAATTTGGTCCCTGCCAAGTTTGGGACCAACTTGGTCTAGGGTCCATACTGTTAAGATGAAAAAGTAGAGGGCTAGTTAACAAAGAAAATGTAACAATTTTATTTTTCGTTCTTGTCCTTGTTTCAGCTAGCCAATAAAGACTTTATTTTTTCACCCTTTTGATCTGAGGTCTTCTTCTCACTTCCTGCCTTCATCACAACCACCAATGTCACTCTTGTCTTTGTTTCTGGCACCACCTTCTCCCAGCCGCCACCCATCCTCAACT
This sequence comes from Nissolia schottii, assembly GCA_003254905.1. NCBI lineage: Eukaryota > Viridiplantae > Streptophyta > Magnoliopsida > Fabales > Fabaceae > Nissolia > Nissolia schottii. The sequence goes on from QANU01003649.1 coordinate 59,224, forward strand.
CCCCGTCTCCAGTCGCTTATCCTTCCCTCCACTCTGCCTTCTACAACCACTCCGCGTCCGGCAATCTCTCCGCCTTCGTCAAGCTTTATAATGGATTCAACCAAAAAAAAAACGAAAAGAAGAAACAAATTTCTTCACAACTACAAACTCAGATCTAAAGAGATTGTTGTCTACAAGCTTCAATAGTTGATGGAATTATTCAACCCAAAAACTCAGATCTGGAACCAAATTGCTATCAACAAGCTCAGATTAGAATCTGGTGGTGAGAAGCGGTAGTTTGGTGGCCGTGGCGACGAGGGGCGGCGGCAAGGTTGTTAAGATCTCGATTTAAATCTAAAAATCTTATGATCACATTTTATGTTTTATTTTACTCCTCCAATCTTACGTAAGATCTCGATTTTTACAAGGCGACAAAAGGCGGCGGTGGCGCCGAGTGGCAGCGGTGGGAATGGGGGCAGTTTGGCGACAGTGGTGACGGGACGATGGTGGCAATGGGGAACACCATGGCCCTACCGGAGGCAGGAGTAGTGAGCAACAGTGAGACAAGGAAAGGATGGGTACAGTTGGGGAACTAGGGAGAGAGGGGACGGTGGTGGGAGTGGGCCAAACAGTGATGATGGAGGCTCTGATGAAGGCCAGAGAGAAGAACAAGACGTAAAAAAAAGCTAAAATAATGCAATTTAATTAATCAACATTAATATTTCAACTTTACCCCAGTAAAAAGTTAAAAGTCAAATGTAGGGATCAAAATGTAATTTCAAAATTTAAAATATAAGATTTTTTGGAGGTTAAATAGCTATTTCATACATGTTGAATGTCAAGTGTCGATTCGAAATCCAATGGTTCACATACAAGGACCAAGTTGCTCCCTAACTCAACTTGGACCAATGAAATCAGAACCCTAGAATTCTAGGAAAGATATAAGGCACCTTTAAACATTAGTTTTATCTTCAAAGTTCAAATGTCTATCTTTTTGAAGCAAGCAACAAATTGCACCAATAACTAGAGGAGGTGTTCTCTTGTGCTTCTTGATCTAGTAACGTATAAAGTCACTCATGGTTGTGGACCCTGGTGCATTTGAGTAAACTCAGATAAACTCGTATAAATTCGGATAAACTCAAGTAAATGTGGAATAAATTCACAAGTTCACTATTTTAGTCAAAATTTATCCTTTCAAGACCCACAAAATTTCACAAAGACCACTCTTAATTAAGACTTTCAAATAGAAGATTTTAACATTTTGACTTACGTTGATTTATAGCATTATGAAGTTTTGATATGTTATTTTTTTACGTGATTTTAATTTGTTTCTTAGTACTTTATTACTTGTGTTTGTCTTGTTATGATGTTGGAAGCGAAATTTTGACATATATTTGTTTTACCATAAATTTAGTATATTAGATTAATGTACTATAAATATTTTATATTGTTATGTTTATAATAAGTAAACTCTCGCAAGTTTATGAGTCGAGTTTATGGTTCAAGCTTACTTATGCTTAACTAGTTTAGGTAAATTCATGAGTTTAACAACCTTGAAGTCACTTATGTGTCTCTACACAACAACTTAAACTGTTGGGTTTAGACACATGAAGCTGCCAGGTAAATGCACATAAATGACTTTATATTTAACTCTATCATTTATCACTATGTTAGTTGATCATCAATCAGATGCAAAACTTGCAAACAAGTAGTTGTATACATTATGTAGAAGTCCCATATTCGATTTCCATACATAATTGATAGCAAGTACAAGTTATGAAGATGTACCATTAAATAATGGATTGTACCATTAAATAATTAATAATATTAATACAGCAAAATTTCTTCATAGGACTCTAAGAAAGAGAATTCAATTGGTATGTTGATTGAAACAATGAAAGAGACCATTAAAAAAATTCACCTTCAGAACAAGAATTGATTAAAAGAAAAAGATTAACTCTCAACTAAAGTCTGACAAAATGCACAAGCATGTTATTGCCGAAGTGCAGTGAACACCACAACTTGTTTACTATATATACATGTCCATCATTCCACTGAAGAATCATTCAGGAAATGACCATGATTTTATGACGTCGTAATTCAATTACTTCTTTTTTACTGGTTCAACTCTACCACGACTATCAGCCTTGGTACATCTTCTGTTATCCCATGAATTACTTATTGTTCCCAATGAAAAAAAGGCAGTCAAAGTTCCAAGCGTAGATACCAAACAAAATATCACCCTCACCACACAATGTTAGATTGGTTGCTATTTGTCAAAAAGCCAATTACCTTTTTAAGAGTTTTTCATAACAACATGTAAGAACAAAACATAATACCAGCAAATTCCAATCATCAAATTTCACTTCAACAATGAAGTAACTCCCATATCCAGTTACAACAATGCAAAACAAGTACACTTCAATTCTTCATACCATAAAATGAGGGGAAATTATCGAACAAAATCGCAAACACAAGTAACTTCTTTTCAACCAGCACAAGACACTCACCTTATACTGCGAATGAAATGGATGGTACCCATGATTGCTATACCCAATTTTCGGCAGCACAGCCACACCACCGCCAGCTTTGGGCAGCTCCACGGCATCCTTCCTCTCACCTTCAGCAGGCAGCGCAGCATTCTCGCCCCAGTCTTGCTCCTCCACTCCCTGACTCAGATCACCACCGGCCACAATAACCAGCCCACCATCTTCATCCTCGTCGTCATCATCATCATCACCAACCATCCCACCCCTCTCCATGGCCATATGACTGTTGTCATTCAACACTATCTGCAAATCATCCTCACTATCACTATCCCAATCATCACCCCCGCCCTCGCCTCTTTCTCCTTCGCCGCTACCATCACCGCCGCCGCCAGCAGCATCAGATGACAGCCCCGGAATAACCGGCTCAGAGCCAATTATGTCGGCTTCGTCATCCTCTTCGATATCGAATTTCACGTCCTTATCCATCAAATCAGCGCCATTTTCCCCCACTTCGCCGCCGCAAACCAATTCCTTGCCGAGGTTCGTGTCCAGTGAAGCCCTGACGAAGAATTCGCCGTCGCTGCCATTTAGAACCCTAGCGCCTTCAGCTTCTTCCCCTCCTCTGCCAACTTGACGCTCACCCGCCGCATCCTCGCGCCGGTCGATCGCCGCGGCGGCGGTGGCGGCCGGGGCGGATTCCCGGATTTCGGGAGGGGTGATTTTATCGGCGGAGCGATGGGGTGCAGGGGAATCAGGGTGGGGAGCTGCGTAGGGGATCTCGGGGGCGTCGAGATTGAGATCGATAGAGGGGCGTGCAGGGGAAGAGTGGTGGGGGTGAGGCGCAGAGGATGGCGATGCGGAAGTGAAGGGTTGGAGAACGTCAGTGTACAAATCTCCGAACTCATCGTCATCTTCCATTTGGGAACAAGAGAGGGAAAAAGAGGTGCTTCGGTGAGGGTTTTGAGGTGGCAACTACTACACTACTGCCAAAGCCGCCTTCTTTTCTGTTTCGTTTATTATTATTTTTATTATTTCTCCGGTTTAAAAAAACTTTCAGATTCAAGCTCGGTCAAGTGCAGAAGTACAAAACATACAGCGTGAGGAACACCAGTGAGAGTAATCGTTGTTGTGTCTTTTTTTTTTTTGGGTTAATATGCACCTTTTTTTTTTTTTTACCGAAGATAAAGTTTCCTTTAATAACAAAAGAAAGTAACGCGAGGCTGATGGCCAAATTGCGAAAATAAGAAGCGAAGATTTCTCAATTGACAACATGTCATATTGACATGATGAGAGCAATATGAATTAATGAGCATGTAAAACTCTCAAGAGGACATGATTCTTAGGCATTAGAGCTAAGAATGTGTTCTGCTTCCCACACACATCTTCTTTGGATCATCCTGATTCACTTCCTTGGATCTATGATTCATCTCACTGACATTTAAAAACTCTTTTCTCTTTATTCTAACAAGATTTTTCATCTGCATATTTTTTAGTGTTAGCTGCTCAAGGGAGGGTATATGTTGTAAACAGATTCATAATTCGCCAATGTGACATTTTATGATAACATCATTATAAGTGATTGAGATGGTGTCATTCTCATCCAACTCCAACAACTTGCTTCCTTCGTTGTCTCGTGTTGCTGGGGTTATCGTCTGAGTTAAATCCCCTTTTGTCACATTGGCGAGGAGTAAGGGCATAGTCTCCTCCTGTAGGACGCTCATGGATATGTTTGAAAATCCTTTCAAGAAACTGACAAGCCTTGGTTTGGATATTGGAAGAGATCTTGGGAACACTATCTTTACATTAGCTTGTTGTTTCCTCTCCTCCATGATTCACCAACTAGTTTAGTTTGCTTTTATACAAACCACAACCTTTGGCTCCTGAATAGCGTCATTCACCATGTCCTCAATAAAGACACGACATGCTCTTTCATCATGGCCCAATGGCCACAGAAGTTGTAAAAGATGTCAATCCTCTTGTACTTCATATTGATAGTGATTTTATTCTTATTAGGCCCCATTATTTGTTTGGAGTCCTTAAGCACATTGGAAACATCTAGGACGACTGAGATTTTTCATGATTTTGCTTTCATGCTCCCTCATCAACTAGAATTTGATGTTGAGAACCTCTCCAATATGTTTTCCTACTCTGAGTCCTACCTCCTTGGTCTTGTAATTTTAGGCAACCCCCATAGTTGCACCCAAATTGGTATACGAGAAAAGCCAACCTTGTTTATGGGAGAGTTACCAGTCCACCCTTTTAGATTAAGTAAATATCCTTTAAAGAGCCACTACGCCTCTTTCGATGTGCAACACATCAATTTCCTTTGTGAAATAGAATTGAAAGGAGTTATCCCCAAATTCAATTACTCAAACACCTTCTGGACGACCACATATCAAACACAAAGCTAGTTTCAAAGTGCCTACATTGAACGCCCAATCAACCATAAGTCTTCTAATGAGACTCTTGGAGCAATCCTCCAAGCTTTTGTGGATGCCGTGCTCATTGATGATCGTGATATCCTCATCCTCTACATTTGTCTCGATAGAATTGACCGTGAGTGATGCCATGTGAAAGGAAAACAAAGGATCAAACTACTGTATCTTGGTTGAGTTATTCGTAGCAAAGACAGTGTAATACCTTAAAATATTATTTTAGTAAGAATATAATTTTTATGTGATATCTTACTAATTAATTATATATTTGTTAACTTTTACTGTGTTAAACAAGATAAATACATGTTCAGTGACACAACACACATTATTTCCTTTTTTGCTTTTTTTTTTTTTGCGTTTTCTTCTTAATCTTGTTTTCCTTGTTTTGAAAAATAAAAGAAAGAAAGGAAACGCGATAAAGAAATAATAATAATAAAAAGAAATAAAAAGCTCTCTATTAATTCTTTATTATTAAAGGCCCACTGTTATGCTAAACCATTGTGATCCTATGACTTTTGTTTGGAAAGAAACAAAATCAGTGCACTTATGTTGTGCTGCAACGGAAAACCTATACGTTTTCTTTTGTTTTACAAAAAAAATGGAGACCGTGTCACTCATTTTTCCGTGAACGTCCTCTCTCTACTCTTGTGATGCCAACCGGCACTCCTCGCCAAATTCTCTAGTTCTCCATTTTTATTTTCTTTCTTATCCTTCTTCATCCTCTCCTAATAGATCACAATCCGCTCTCTTTTTCTTTTTCACTCTCAGTATTTGGTCTCACTGTAAACCTCCATTGATGATTGTGGAGATTGGTAGAAGACTTGATTGATTTTTCTCTCTCTCTCTTTTCTTTTTCTTAGAGTGGTATGTGGCATTAAATCTTGCTCCTCTAATTTTATCTAGTTTCCTTTATGTTCCTATGAGTTATTGATGAGTTGTTTGGAACCCTAGGTTTTGGGCAATTTGTGATTTTTGATGTTTGGGTTAATATTACTCTAATCTATTGTTCAAAAGGTCTAACTTGTGTTCTTGTTATCACATCTCATCTTTGACGTCAATTTTTGAAGTTGTTGCTATTGGAGTTGCTCTTCAATCCTTTGAAACAATTCTATGAATGGATTTTTGTTTATAACTTGTGTATATAGTGCAAAATGTGTATGTGTTTATTATGAAAATGTGATTGGATTCTAAAACTGTTAAATAGAAGCGAAGACATATGACTGTGTTTTTCGATATTTCAAAAATAATGAGTTAAGTTCATAATTGATGATATTTGCAAAATGGGTTTTAATAAATGTTCGCAAGTAATAAATGTTTTTTTTTTTGTTGGTTGTAGGCAAGATGACTCCTCAGAACCTCGCGGCCTTGCTATCCAGGCGCGGTATTGAGAGAAGCTCTATGGTCGAATCCCGATCACCTCCGACTAATCGTGAACCTCTTGTCCTTAACGCTGTTAACCTAGCTGGGTCTGGAACTTTGGGAGATCGTGGCGTTCCGGGCACCCCCACTGATGAAGTAGAGGTGACCTCTTCCAGTTCAGAGAACTTGGCTCCCCGCACTCATAAGCGCACTCGCGTTAGTTCCTCCCGGGGGAAGGAAAAAGTGAGTGATCCTCTAAGCTCATTTGAATTTGTTGATGAGTCTCGGGTGTCCATTTTGTCAGATAGATATAACCCTCGTTATTTTTATGAGAGCCTGCTGATGGACGATGAGAAGGAGGATCTTGAGAAGGATCAGTCAGTAAAGGAGTGGCTAGGAATTGGGCTTCGCGGGGTTATGCAGCTTTCTTGTGGTGCGGTTATGGCTGAGCGGCGAATGGCTTGCAAGGATGAGCAGATAAGGAGCCTTAAACGGGAGATCAAGGAGGGTCAAGAAAAGGCCCAGAGTGTTCAAGAGGAGGCTCAGCAAAGGGTTTAGGAGGCTATCTCTCGAGCTGAAAGGGTTGAACGAAAGCTGGCGAAAGCGGAGGAGAGACTCGCTAGAGTGGAGCTTTCGAGGGTAAGGAGGGGAGCTCGGGTGCAAAGGTGGAAGGACCGTGCTTCGAAGATTGAGGACGCCTGGTACAAGTCTGCTGTGGATACCACAACGAATTTGTTGGACCAAGTGGAGCTCTTTTTTCCTAGGGCCGACCGTTCTCGTTTTAGTGCCACTGGTCGGGTGGTGGGGTCGGAAGTTGTTGAAGAGGATCCCGATGGAGTTGAAGAAGAAGAACCCCCGTCCGAGTCGAGCAGTGATTCTGCTCAGGAGAATTAGCCTCCTTTTAATTTGTTGTACCTTTAGGCGAAGTTCTTTTGTATTTTCATGCTTATTTTCATGAGTTTGAGAAACTTTGGCTTGTAGTACTTATGAGATCTTTAAATATTTTATGTGTCTTTTGCATTCTTGTCTTCTTCTTTTTTTGTGTGTAGACATTTTGGTTGCAAGTTGGTTCTTTTGATAACCTCTAAGCTTGCGTCCAAGCTTGATTTTTGGGTATCAATTTATATATATATATATATATATATATATATATATATATATTGTTGGCCATGACTTTTGGTTGAGAAATATCTTCTTTTGATTGATCCTTAGGCATTCCTTTTGAGAAGGAAGTTCTTCATTGTATGAGTAACATGTAGAATGTAGAAAAGCAAGAAAACTTTATTGGTGATCGGGTTGTGTACCGTTTAGCATTTGGGCCCGTTAAAAACCCTCTAGGAAAACTTGGGTCGGGAAAAGAATACCCTCACGCCAAGCTTCATTCTATGAGGTTAGATGTAAAATTTGTTGTTTCCTCCTAGAATTTTACCGAGTTGTATTTCTTCTAGTTCTTCCTCGGGTTGAGGTTGCTCTTCTTGTCGATCTCGAACGTTGAGGTCTACCACCATCGTCTCATCTCTGACTCCCATGCTTTCTTTTGCAACTTTCTTTTCTGACCAACCTCCAAGCTAGCTTGGTAACACCTTTGTGATAGTAGTTGGTCAGCCTTTATTGTGATGACTTTCCCTTTTTTTGAAGGGAACTTCATTGCTAAGTGGAGGGTGGACACCACGACTCCCAGCTTGTTAAGTGTCTTTCGGCCGATTATGGCATTGTATGCTGACGGTCGATCAACCACCAAAAAATTAACCTTTTCTGTTCGGCTATTAGGCTTTGCCCCAAACGTAACATGTTGTGTGGTGTACCCGTCTGGGTCTATCCTTTCCCCTGTAAAACCGACGAGTTCTGATCGATGAGTTTTTAGATCTGAAGAGTTCATTCCTAATTTGTTGAAGGCACCACATAATAGGATGTCTGCTGAGCTGCCTTGATCGATCAGGACCCTCTTTACCTCGACATTAACCATGATGATAGATATAATCATCGCATCATCATGGTCAGATGCGACTCCTTCCCCGTCTTCATTAGTGAACACGATGTTTGGCATTGGGGATAACTTTCGGGGGGTTAGATTGCGGGTGGATACATGCATCACCTCTATGGGGTGTTTTTTCCATGCTGATTTGGATTCTCCCCGCTCACGAATCCTCCCGAAATAGTATTAACGGTGCTGAGAGGTATACTCCCTTCACATTTGGTGTTATCAGGGGAGCCGAGGTCTTCGTCTCTTCTTCTTCTTGTGTTCCTTTTGCCCGTCTCAGAGTCAGGGGACCTTCGCCTATTGGGCTTTTTACTCCTACTCTTGACAAACTGTGTCATGATGCTTCTTTCTTCTCTGATGAGCTCCTCTAGTGCTTCTTTTAAGTCGGTGCAATTGTCAGTTTTGTGGCAATAAGATTGGTGAAACTCACAAAATGAAATTTTTTTTCCCTTTGGGAACGTTCCTCAAGGGGTGGGGCATCGGAAGGTGGACGACGTTGACGATCTCCTTCAAGATTTGAGAGAGGGTTGTCGTTAGTTCAGACCGGCTTCGAAACTTGCCAGGGTTTGGTGGACGACCATCCTTCCCATCCTTCTTTGGTTGGTCCTGGCCAGGCAGGTTGAACTCTTTTCTCTGTAGGGCTTTTCTTCCCTCTTCCCTGTTGATATGTACTTCTGCTCTTCTGTTAAATTCTTCGAGTGTCTTTGGTTCTTGTCCAAGGACTTCTTCTAAGAACGGGGTCCCTGGGCGGGCTCCAAAACAAAGTGCCACTAACCTTTGTTCGACGGTGATGTTTTCTACCATGTTTGTTTCCTTGGCGAAGCGCTCCAAGTAATTGCGCAAGGATTCATTCTCTCCTTGGTTAACGCCCAAGAGGCCAATGACTATCTTGGGTTGCCTTTTGCTGGTGGTGAATTGTAACACGAAGTTCTGGGAAAAGTCTTCAAAATTTGTGATTGACCTTTTAGGTAGGGAGAATAACCACTTTTCCGCTGGTCCCGCGAGGGTTAGTGGGAACCCCCTACAAAGGACGACATCGAGTGCTTGCATCAACTAGATTTTAGACTTGAATGCCGTGAGGTGCTCCTGTGGGTCTAAGGTTCCATCATAGGCTTTCGCAGTTTGAGGGAGCATGAAGTTCTTTGGCGGGTTAACGCGAAAAATTTCATCGGAGAACGGGTTGTCGTTCACGACAGATCCTTCATTCCTCCGTTGCTCCTCCGAGCCTCGGGTTGGGTCCGAGTGGACGGAACCTTCAGAAACTGAATCTACAGTCTGTCTCGGAGAGTTTTTGTGTCGGTTGTGCCGCTCACGGTGGCTCGTGTGTTGGGAATGCCGAGATGGGACTAGGGAGTATCGTCGAGGAAGACTTCTGCGTCGTTGCTTTGGGGAAGGAGTCCTGTTAGACTTCCTCCGCTTCGGGCTGGGGATGGGTCCTCTTTCTGTTCCTGACGTGCTGGGGGGTAGGGAACATTTCCCGAGTTTGGGGCCTAGGGTGGTCCTCACACTGCGAAAAGGTAGGTCCCTTATTGTCCCCCCTTTGGTCTCGATCCGGTCGTTCCTTTTTCCTGGGTTTGTCTTTCCGCTCCAAAGCTTTGAGACGTCGTTCTTGCTGTTTGATGAGGTATCGGAACCCGAGGATAACCCCGTACAGATCCGCGTTGTTCTGAGAATTTGGAACAACTACTTGGGATGAGATATGTCGTCCATTGGGTTCTCGACGATCTAGATCGTTTTCCCCTGTTATGGACACGGGTAATCCATCCCGAGGGTCAAGTTCCTGGTGCTGCGAGTTCCCAACTTCCCCTTGAAGGATCCCCTGTTAGACTTGGGGGGAGGGGGTTCGCAGCGACATTGTTGGCTTCCATCAGGGCACCAGTAGAGGGGGGTGAGCTGACACTTATGAGACAGTATCAAGGTTTCCTATAGACGGTGCCAATGTTCGCAAGTAATTCGTATGTGGTACGAGGTTACCTGAACGGGTAAGGGAGGCGCCTTGACATAAGCTCTAAGTCTGAGGGCGAAGGCTCCAAATAGGTTCAAAGGTCTGGACGAGGGCTCCGAGCGGGTTCAGAGGCTCGGACGGAAGCTTCAAGGGGTTCTTTTCGAAGAGAGTATGGCGGCGGGGTGTACCTGCAAAGGCACTTCGACGCTCAAGTAAGCACAAGGATTAGGAGAGTTCTCTAAGAGGAGAGTGAGAGGTACCTGGTGACCTGAGGGGTCGTGTGCTTTTATAGATGAGCTTAGAGTACAAAGATAGAGGTAAGAAAGAGATAAAGCCAGGAGGTTTGCTTATCCGCTCCCCAGTTTATCTTTTCCCGCTTATCCAAGAGTTGGTTGCGGACTGGGGAAGAGAGGTTGCCGCTATCTCCTCTTGGCCTTGTTGGACCGGACTGGGTTCGGAGTCTTTGGGCTTACGACCTTCTCTTCCTCTAAGCGCCATGAGGCTTCCTCTCTTTGAGCCGATCCGACCAAATGGGGAGCCTCTTCTACTCCTTAGTGGGTTAGACCCTTTGGGTCTTTAGAGAACGTGAGCTCCTCTCCCTCTTAGAGGGCTAGAGCTCTCGGACCAGATTTTTAGTCCTTAACATTAAAAAAAAAAAGAGTTGTATTTTGAAGTAAGTTAAAGAAAGGATGAGAATTTGGAACTTCTATTTGGAAAACGTAAATTGTATTAATGGCCCTACGAACGGTGGCATTGATTTGAATGTTGAGATAGTTAGTTCGGGAAATGATATTGTCAAAGGTTTGGGAATAATATTTAAACTCTTGCTTGATCTTATTTGAAATATTTAGTGTAACACCCTAGCTAACTAATTACGATTAAGCCATAATTAATTCTCGCTAGTTGTCACGTTTTAGCTTCTACTTACTTTTAAACTTAATTTTATAAAATACTTAATTGAAAAAATATGGGAAATTTTGAAACTTTAGCGGAAAAATAACTAATGAGCTTAAAAACTTGAGTCATACAGAGTGATACTTTATTTTCTTTAAAAGCAACAGACACTGAAAGGCATAACGATAACAAAAGAGTCATACCAACATAAACTAAATGTACCTCAACCACACAATATATATATATATATATATATATATATATAGTAGTGATAATAATAACAATCCATCATCACATCATCATCTATGTCGCGCAGGGCATCGCCACAATACAAAACATATATTCAAATAATAGAGATGAGGAGCTCAACACAAGCTTGCTCGTCAAACCAAACAGTAACGAAAATACATAAATAGAATTCGAAAATAACAATAGGAAAGGATAACCAAACAAGGCAAATATCAAAACCAATTACTACACTCAAATCTCTAAAGCGTCATCAGGAGGGAAATACTATCTTGACTCCAACCCAAAGGGAAGTCTCTAATCGCACTCTTCGGTCGTTCATTACTAGTGCGATGAGGAGGGCAACGAAACTAAGGTACCAAGGCCTCCTTTAGACCTTCCTTAGGATCCAAATCCTAAGACTCATCCATAACATCATCGGCGGTTGGCCCTCCATCAGTCACGGTGTCTACACTAGCAGCGTCTCTAGTAGGACCGGATGACGTCTCCTTCTCACTATCAAAAAGAATGCAAACAGAATGACGACGATGATAACCACTCTCCCACGCGATGACCAACTGGACAGCTGTAACAGCCTATCACAAGGGCCCAGAAAGGTCTCAGAGATGCGTTGCAGTGTCCTCGTGGTGCTCCAGAACGTCGGCAGTTGCGAGGCACGGCAACGCGCCGCTACTGATTAGCAAACCCTTTTCGCCCCCTTAGGCTAGGAGAGGGCCCGACCTGCCCCTTTTCCATCTCTCCCCCTATATATAGAGCTCTCATCTTCCCCTTTTAATTCGCTCAAAGCTTCAGACTCTTTTTCTCTCTAGCACGAGTTCCTGCTAAATTTCTTCTCTCTTTCTCTCTTTTGTGACGACGCAACGTCTTCACCCAGGGAAGGTAGCCAGTCATTTTTAGGATGGCCTAGGGTAGTAGGCCCCGGCTCCGCTATTTGTGTAGTGGTGGCCCATGGTAGTCCACGACCATCGTAACGATGCCGGATCGCTACTGCAAAGCCTACAAGTTAAGCTTTCTTTATGGGTTTCTGATGGTGGTTTATGTTGGCCTTTGTAGGTGCCAACACTATGCCGCCTGGAGCCCCTAGTTTTAGTGTTCCTCAGTTCTGCGATGTTCCAAGTGAATAACGGTCTCAAGACGTCGATGGTTTCACTTTGGTGGTCCGTCAATAGAGTTAGTTTGTGCCTATAACATGCTATTAGATATTTATATACAAGCTCAATAGTTGACAGTTGCATGCTTATATGATATAATATTTATGACATGTTATCTATGATATGCTCATGCTATGCAATGCAATGTTAGGAAAGAGACTTTAGAACCATAGGTATGATATCCCTTGGAACTGTTTGGTTAGGATCATATAATAGACTTTAATAAAGACACCGGTTAGGGTATGGACCCTAACAAAGGGCATATTTTGACAAAGGCAAGACTTGGTACTTAAAATGTATGTTGTGACGCACTTTATTTACCTGAGAACCTTCCCCTAAGTATTGGACCTCAATCCTTGTGCGCAGACTAATAAATAAGATTAACTAACTAAGGAAGCCCCTGTCATAATTAGTAGTCTTAGGTCCTAACAACTTGGGCAACCAAGCTAGCTCACCTAAAAGCCTTCACAAATAGTAGATCCTAGGATAGATAACCTAGAATAGTACGAGGCCAATGCCCTCATAACCCAGACTCAACAATAGGTAGATATGAGAACAAGGTTCCTAAGATTATGGCATGTGTGCCCTTCCAGACTTAGTATGTTAGATAAGGCAAGGCTTCTCATATTAGGGTTGCGTGGTACCCGAATTTATTCTGGTGAAGCAAGGTCGAGTCGAGGTTCCATTGAATTGAGGATCGAGAGACATCTCTCCTTGCGTCCCTCTGTCAGAGGAGGAGGGCATATGTACACAGATCAGATTTACCTTTCAGTAGTTTATTCAGTTTATCTAGATTTATCGTAACAGTTATTCAGTTTTGCTTTAGCTTCATGTTTTAATTGTTATTTATTTACTCAGTACATGTGTCATGATTATATGCTATATGTTTTATTTGTGTGTACCGAGGTACCTATCACTGCGATGACAAACTCATCGCTCTGTCAATAACATTTCAGATTTGGTTGAGGACAATGAGAACGTCCCCCCACGTCCGGTAAGCAAGGATTCAGGCGTCAGTGGTAAGTTTCGCTTTGCAATAGGGTCTACTTGATTTATGTTAGTTATGCTCTAAATGTTTAGGGCAGGATCCTTTACTTAGCATTCCAGCATTTCATTCAGTTATGATATTATGATGTAAACTCAATATTGATTTTTTTACCATTTATATGGAAACACTATGTAATAAAGTTATTTATTTATCTTTGCAAGCATTTCATGCATGTTATAGTATGCCACGGGCTTCCGTATGGTAGTAGCCCTACGTGCGGTCACGTCCTGGGTTGGGGCATGACAAAGTGGTATCAAATGCAGGTTTTTCTTAGTTGTGTGGAGCATAAGGACTTCGAGTACCACCGTAACTATAAGAATGGAAGTGCGCCCATTTGTACAGAGTGTTGTGGTACCTGAAACCTTTAGAAGAGTTAGTCATTAGTCCAGAGTTAGTGTCTTTTAAATACTCATTCTTAACATCTCTTGGTTTACACCCTTTGGGTATCATGGCACGCAAGATATTTTTCACCAACGCCACCTCAGGCGACAATACCCACCTGACTAGTCTGGAAAGGGTTGTGACCCAAATGACCCAAGTTGTAGAACATGTAGCTCGGTCTAGTGCACGACTAACTACTGCTTTTGATGATGCGATCTTAGACCATTTCCAGAACCTACGTCCTCTTATGTTTGGTGGCAACTTGTCAATAGAGAACGCTCTAGAATTCCTTTTCCAAAATGAGCAGATGACAAAGATGTTCCATGTCCCTTCTTCCAAGGTGGTGGAACTAGCAGGATACCAGCTGACTGGCCATGCAGCACAGTCGTATATTGGATTGAAGAAAAGCAGGGGTGAGGGCGAACCTCCGCTTTCGTGGGAAGAGTTTTCGACTGAGCTCCACGAGAGGTTCCTCCCTACCAGCATCATGGAATGTTTAGTGGATGGGTTCTTGCAGTTGAAGCTCACTCCAAGGATGACAGTGGTGGATTACGACGAGCGTTTCACCTACCTCAGCCAAGCTTCCGACCAGTTTATGATGATGGACTGAAAGAAAGTCTGACGCTTTGTAGGCGGCTTCCCTACCTAGTACCAAGTGGGTTTGTCTGCCCATGTGGATTGGTCGTCCTACCTAGAGATTGTGAATGCTGCCATCTGGATCGAGACTAGCCTGATAGCTCATAGGGCCTCTAATGAGGCGAAGAGGGCCAAGCAGCAAGGGGCCTTTACGAGCGCCAACACAGGGAAGGGCTCAGGTCAGTAAAATCTACAACCGACTTTTTCCGGACGAGCTGCTTTCTTAGAGCCTACCCTAGCCTGTCCAGCCACCACAACTCAAAACAGGGGAAGTCAACAGTCAGGGGCGTAGTCCTCAGGGTGGGCACTATATTTCCCCACCTGTCCGACCTGTGGGAAGCGTTTCCCTGGCCCTTTCCGGTTCGATACTTCAAGGTATTTTTAGTGTGAAAGAGAAGGCCACATGAAGAGAGACTGTCCCAATCGCAAGCAGCCTCCAATCAAGGATCTATTCGCCAAGGAAACCAGACCAGTCAGCACCGGATAGGAAACCTTGGTGGGACCATGGCTCCAATAAGCAGAGGTGCTAGAGGTAAGGGTCTAAACTAGGGAATGAAGAGAAGTAGAAACTTTGGGGCCCGAGACACCAACGGAGGAGGAGTCCCCTGCCTTTACACCTTAACACGACAGGATACTCAAGCTTCCAATGTTGTTCTCATGGGTATCGCTTCAGTTTTTTCATTTGATGCTTTAGCTCTGTTTGATCTAGGTCTACGCACTCTTACATATCTTTGTTTTTCGCTATCTGTTTAAAGATAGCACCCTCCAATTTGGAGAGACCGTTTGAAGATAAGGTACCATCAGGAGAACCCCTCATAGTGTGCTTAGTCTATTGCTCATGTGAAATTAGGGTCGGGCTTATGACCTCAGTGGCAGACCTGATAGTTCTAGACATATCAGAGTTCGATGTTATCCTTGGGATGGATTGGTTGGCATCATATCATGCTACAGTGGATTCCCATGCTAAAACCATCTGTATTGGATGCTCAAGAGATCAGATACCTATGTTTCAGGGCAACAGCTGCACACCCATGGATAGTATGGTGTCGTCCATGGAGGCCCTATGGTTGATAGATTGGGACTGTGATAGTTATCTGGTAGTGGTAAAAAGACCAGAACAAGGAAGGCCGAGTCCAACACAGATACCAATAGTGTGTGAGTTCCTGAACACCTTTCCTAGAGACCTCCCGAGGGAACCACTAGAAAGAGTAGTGGACTTCAGCATAGAGCTAGAACCAGGGGTTCAACCTATCTCCATACCTTTGTACAAGATGGATCCCGTTGAGTTGTGAGAGTTACAGAGATAGTTGCAAGAGTTATTGAATAAAGGCTTCATCAGACCAAGTACCTCCTCATAGGGTGCATCAGTGTTGTTTGTAAAGAAGAAGGACGATACTGTGCGGATATGCATAGATTATCGACAGTTAAACAAGGTTACCATTAAGAACCGTTACCCTCTGCAACGCATCAACGATCTGTTTGACCGGGTACAAGGAGTAGTTTGTTTTTCCAAGGTCGACCTTCAGTTAAGATACCATCAGCTTAAGATTAAGAAGGAGGATATCTCTAAGATAGCTTTTCATACCCGGTATGGCCATATGAGTTCTTAGTGATGTCTTTTGGCCTAACAAATGCACATGTAACCTTCATGGATTTGATGAACAGGGTCTTTAAGTCGTTCTTAGACCATTTTGTTATCAAGTTCATCGATGACATCTTGGTGTATTCCAGGAGTGCGGAAGAGCACAAAGAGCACCTAAGGATAGTGCCCCAAACCTTAAGGAAGAACCAACTATACAACAAACCCTCTTAGTGTGAGTTTTGTTAGAGCGGGTAGCCTTCTTAGGTTAAATTATCTCTAAGGATGGGATTCTGATTGACCCAAAGAAGGTAAAAGCTATTCAGTCTGAGATCCATAGTTTTTTGGGCTTAGCTAGTTATCATCGTCGCTTTGTGAAGGATTTCTCTAAGATCGCAGCTCCTTTAGCAAAGCTCACGCAGAAAGGAGCGAAGTTTGTATGATCATTAAAGTGTGAGTGCAACTTTTAGGAGTTCATAAGCTTTCAGTGAGACGACAATTAGTGGCAGGTGTTCATAAGCTAACAGTAGAAAGGTTCAGTTTCAGTGTGAATAATTTGGGGCGCTCTTGGCCAACCTCGAGGTTCGGACCACCTCCCTGTTAGAGGAGATCAAGAGACGATAGACTAAAGATCCCAAGTTGGCAGAGGGTATGGCCAGAGGATAGAGCAGCGTTGTATCCAAGTTCTCAGTAGACTCAGAAATGGTGCTACGAGTAGTGACACAGTTGTATGTTCCTGGTGTTGGTGATCTGGGGAATAGAGTTATGGAGGAAGCTCACAGTACAACTTACTCGATCCACCCAGGTCGACTAAGATGTACCAGGATCTTAAGGGACTCTTCTAGTGGAAGAGGATGAAGAAAGATGTGGGCAGTTTTGTGGTGAGGTACCTTGTTTGTCAGCAAGTCAAAGCTAAACACTAACTGCCAGTAGGAGACCTGTAAAGGATACCCATACCTGAGTGGAAATGGGAAAGAGTCATTATGGACTTTGTGTTGGGGTTGCCTCAAACCCCTAGTGGCTATGACCCGATCTGGGTGATAGTCGACAAGATGACCAAGTCAACACACTTTGTGCCAGTTAAGACCACTTACAAGGCCATAGACTATGCGAGAGTTTACATCCAGGAGATAGTCTGTCTTCACGAGGTCCTCCTTTCGATCATATCCGATAGAGGTGCCCAGTTCACCTCCAGGTTCTGGAGGGCCTTTCAGATAACATTGGGTACCAACTTAGAGATGAGCACAACCTTCCATCCTCAAACGGAGGGCCAGTCTGAGAGAACCATACAAACACTTGAAGACGTGCTTAGGGTATGCCTCCTTGATTTCGAAGGATCTTGGGAGAGGCATTGATAGGTGTATTTTGTACCCTATTTTATTATTCTATAATTGAACATTGTATACTAAAAATGTGTAATTTTAATGTTTAATTAATATGTTTTGCACATTATCCTCTTTTGTGAGAAATTGAGAAAAATGCAATTTTAAGCACTACTTTATCTTAGAATTTAATGTGTAAATTTCTTTTGTTCTTTTTTAGTTTTCTATTTTTATTGCAGAAATTAATTTGTCAAGAGGATCATTGAAGATTTGAAGGAGATTTGATAAGATATGAATTTTAAAGAAGAGATTTGAAGAAAAGATTGAGACCAATAAATGCAAGATTAAATTCAAATTCAAAAAGATTTGGTCAAAGATTTGCTAAGGATTTTTTAACGCTGACTTTGCCACGGATTTT
>QANU01003649.1:88345-119139 GCA_003254905.1 Nissolia schottii
GATTGTTTTCCTCCGTTTGGTAGCCGGAATGCCTTAGTGTCTTCCATACAAACTGGACATGCCAACCTACCCGTTGTCATCCATCCAGACAACATGCCATAAGCAGGAAAATCGTTAATAGTCCACATCAAGGACGCCCTCAGCATAAAATTTTTTTTCATGGACACATCATACGTAAGAACACCTGTGCTCCACAAAATTATCAATTCATCAATCAATGGTTGGAGGAAAACGTCAATCTTAGCTTTTGGGTTGCTCGGCCCCGGGATGACGTAAGATAAAAACAGATATGGATCTTTCATGCACATATCAGGGGGAAGATTATACGGCGTAACAATCACTGGCCAACACGAGTAGGGTTTGCTGAATTGATTATTAGGAGAAAAACCATCCAAGCAAAGGCCTAATCTGACATTCCGAGGATCTGCGGCAAAGTCAAGATAAACGTTGTCAAAATGTTGCCACGCTTCTGCATGCGACGGGTGCGTCATATTACCGTCATTTCTCTTGTTCTCGCAGTGCCATCTCATGTGTGGTGCTGAGCTCATTAATGCAAACAATCTTTTCAGCCTTGGGATCAATGGCAAATAATGCATTCTTTTGTAAGGAACATTCTTGTATCTCCCAGGACCAACTCTCGTTGGTTTAAACCTAGCAGCGCCACAAAATCTGCACTCAATTAACCTTGCCTCGTCCTTATAGTACAACATACACCCCGCAGGACAACAGTCAATCTTTAAGGACTCCAACCCAAGTTTAGAGAAAATTTTCTTGGCTTGGTAAAAGTTTGACGGTATGTCATTATTAGGGGGTGTAAATTCTTGGATGAACGAAAGCCACTGATCAAATGATCTCTCGGATTGATTGGCATCAGACTTCATAGTCAACATCCTAACAGCCATAGATAACTTCGTATGTGCAGAGCCTTCCCATACCGGAGTATTTGCTTCTTGTAACAGACTATAAATGTTGTTAGCCTCGGTGTTAGGTTCTTCGTCAAGCATGGCACCGTCAAATGCATCGTTAACTATTTCACAAAATCTGTCGTTAGGATTAAATTCAAACCCTCCTGTTTCTTCGTCTTGCTCTGCGCGTGCGTGGATTGTACTTCCCCCTGAACAGTGGCTCCTGCTAAACTCATTCACACCGTTGCCATCATCTTCTCCGTGGTTAGTCCATATCCAGTAGTGCCGCTCAAATCCATTCTTATACAAGTGCAGTTTAACCATTTCAACATCCAAAATTTTACAGCGCGTGCACAAAGAACACGGACATCTAATGTTTCGCTCAATTAGTCTAGTCGCAGATTTCATGCAAAAGTAGTCGACACCCGCAAAAAATTCTGGCTTTATCACACCTCGGTTCTCATATAATCGATCGTACATCCAAAATCGATTTCCGGGAGTGACTTTTAAGGGGATCCTATATGCATTGTACAAAAATTATTTCGATAACATAATTATTTTAATTTCACACATCATTTCCTAAACAGTTCTAAAGCATAGCCCGTCCAATCTCCGCAAACAACATATAATCACCATTGCCAGCACATCAATTCAAACAATGTCAGAAAGAAACGCTAAGCGTTCCTTCCCCCAGTCCAGCCATAAAACTCCAATCCTACAAATCTATCCTATGAAAATAAGTCTCTACATGTCCTAGTTAAGTTTGAGTTAAAGAGACATACCTAAGGAATGTTCTCCTTTCTTTTGAGCAAGTTGCTTGTTCAATCTCCTTTGATCTTCAAAGCTACAGGTTGATGGCAACAAATTCGCAATTAGCCAAGACATAAACATAGATATACATAGCAACAGCCATTCAGAAAATGATTCATATTTAACGAACCAATGTCACAAATGAACCAAAGCAAACTCAATGTCACAAATTCATAGCCCATGAAGCATGAAGAAGAACCAATTGCAGAAAACATATATTCAACAAATAAGAACCACTAAAAATAAACGCGAAACCTGAGATAGTCATAGGTTGAGATGTGAGAGCGGAATGAGGAAGAGGAGCTCTAGAGACTGGGAGGATGAGGAGCTAAAGGAGAGAACCGAACTTGGGAGAGGAGGAGGAGGAGGAGGAGGCGGGGGCGCGATAGGAGAGGAGAGGAGAGGAGGAGGAGAATGTGAGTTAGGAATGGGGAGAAGAGAAAGGATAATCGTTTAAGTGTTCAGGTTCCTCACTTACCGTCGGATCGAACCGACAGTAATAGAAGCGAGAAGACGGTCGCAACGTAGGCGAAACGCACCGTTCCATTTAATCCCTTACCGTCGCTACAAACCGATGGTAAAGGGTGCACATAGATGGCAGAGTTTGGTCCAGGGGTCTTGCCACCGGTAACAAAAAATTAGCCGACGAAAAAGAATCTGGTGGCGCCAACAATTGGCGCCATGTTGATTTCGTTAGCGTCACTAAGTACCGACGGTAGTTGAAAATATGATTTCCGTTGGGTATTGAAAATTGTCCGACGGAAGCAATTTCAGATGGCGCCAGTTCTTCGCGCCTCTTTTGTGACTTTATCGTCGGTCGTAACCGACGGTCATACCCTAGTTGTGGTTTACCGTTCGTTTTAACTGACGGCAATATATTAATCTCCAAACCCTAGCACAGTCAACGTTTTCGTCGGTAAGTACCGACGGTAAGTGAGAAAATTTTTTTGTTACCTTGTAAACATGGTAACTGCTTATTTTCTTTGATCGTTATTGACCCGAAAAATTATATAAGTAAAAACTAAATGACCGTCGGATTTAATTTATTAGTAATGGACAATAAACATATATAATATTAGAAAGTTTTGGGTTTATTAATTACAAAAACTAAAAACCAATTAAAAATAATAATTAGTACATACATTTAACTGGAATTGAACAAAAACTAAAAAAATATTAAATGATGATCCTAAGAAGCTGGTGGCTGCTGGTCGGGCTGATCGTCCTCGGTCGGAGGCCTCCCGAGGGTTTTTTCTTACACATCAAACACCGAACATTATTTTAATTAGCTAATTTATTAAACCGGGGAACAAAGCACAACCCACTCTGAGCGGCGTGCATCATAATTACCAGTCGAGCCCGCGTGTCCTGCAAGCTGGCAGAGCCCCCTGTGTGGATGTTGCTACCACGACCCATAGTCCGCGCACGCTTCGAGCTGGCAGACCGGGCCTTGTACTCCTCGGTGGCCCAATAGCGCTTCAACTCCCCTAGCTGCTCGCCCGTGATCCATTCGGGGGCCGGGTCTTCCCTTTCTTGATGTCCGAATAAAGTTGTTGTAGGCGCCTTCCAGCTCGGTAGTTGAACGCCTTCTTTGCAGCCTCAACCTCTTTCGGATCAATGGTGAAATTTTCCTACAAACAAATATAACAATTAGATAAAACAATTTATTAATTTGCTATTACATAATATCAAGACAATAACGAACGGTAACATATATATTACCAACCTGGAAAGCATTGTACATCCGCTCCTTCTCCTCGGGGCGTAAATCTTGCCACTTTCCAACGAACCGGACATAACACTTCTTCACCGTATCCGTCACAGCTCGCTTTGCCAACTTGTGCGGAATGAACCTACAAAATTTTGTAAATAATAATAACATGTTAAATAAATAATTATTTAATAATATCAAAACTTAATTAATAAATTAATTTACGACAAATTACATACCCGCTGGCTTTATCATCAACCCGCAAAATGGGTCAATCCTCGGTTGAGGACGAGTCAGTGCTCGGGTCACCACCAGCACGACCACTCGACCCAGACGACTGCTGCGTCTCGGGCTGGCCCTCGTTAGGCGAAAAGGCTCGGGGAGGGACGTTCGAATAGTCCCCGAAAAGTCTTTCGCCTTCCCCTGCGGTCGGTGACTCCATGAAACTGAGTGGAGGATGGTCGCCTGACGCCGATAGCCCTGGTGTGGGCATAAACCCAGCCCCTGTCGGTGACCCGGACGGATTGGGCGACGTCCTGCCTCCCCTCCCTTGAGCAGGGCGTCGTGAGGGGAAGTAATCATTCACTTGTTTTTTTCCCTTGTCACCGGCCATTTCTTAACTACACAAATTACAAAATAATTAATTTACGATATCTACTACTAATACTACTACTACAACTACTACCAATAATATAATAATAAATAATAATAATAAGTAATAACAATAATAAACATAATAATAACAACACAACTAATAATAATAATAATCATACCACCTAATAATAACCAATAAGTAATAATAATAAGTAATAATAATAACAATAATAAATAATAACAATAATAATAATAATAATAATAAGTAATAACCATATATAAGTAATATATAATATAATCTACATATATACATACAACACACACATATATATCTACACATAATCTACATATATACATACATATAACACACATATATGTATATATATATATATATATATATATATACATATCACAGGTATATATACATACACTCTGATGGCGGCGGACGGTGGCGGTGGCGGCGGCGTTGGCAACGGGGGCGGGACGACGGCGGCAGTTAACGGCACGATGCAGGAGGCAGGACGCACGTTGGCGCTGGTGGTGGCACGCTCGCAGAGGCGGAGACGCTCGCGGAGGCGGAGGCTGCGGCGTCTGTGAGATGACAGAGAGGGCGAGAGATAGCCAGAGAGACAGGAGAAAGATCGACGGGAGGAGGTGAGATTCTGGTATATATACCAGTATTATCGTTGGAAATATCCGACGCTAACCTCCATCAATGACAACGGTCAGAAAAGACACGCCGGTTGAATTACTGAGACAATTACCGTCGGTCAACACCGACGCTAAAACATATCCATTAGTGTTACCGTGGGCCTAAACCAACGGTAACATATTCATTAATGGTACATGCATCGGTTTATGAACCGATTTCAATACCGGCGGCCCTGACCGACGATACATCCAAACAAATTACCGTTGCGTTTAACCGACGGTAATGCGCATCGGTTAATGAAATAAAAGTTGCTTTAGTACCGTCGGTATTGTACCGACGGTATGACCTCCCTCTATATCATCGGTCTGAACTGACGGAAATGGGTTAGGGTTTAGGGTTTAGGGTTTAGGGTTTTACCGTCAGAATAAACTGACGGTAACATACACATAATTCTTGCTAAGCCCTGGCGACACTTTAATTGAGTGATTGATAAAGGCCAAGACCAACATGGTTGTAATCAAGTTGGGAAACCAATAATATGATAGTCCCCAACACCTGATTACAACCACCTTGGCCTTGGCCTTTATCACTCTCCCAATTAACGTGGCGCCAGTATATAAGCTCAGCAAAAATTAATAATAATTAAATAATCTGCCAGTTAATGAATGACAAAGTCCAAGACGGTGGTAGTCATCACTATTCCCCCAATGGGACAGCTGATAATTACCATCGTCTTGGACTTCGCATCCATTAGATGGCTCAGTTTACGCAACGGCAGTAAACCGATAACCAAATTAAACTAATATCATGTCCACGACGACAAAAGCATCGGACGACGGATAATAAAAGGGAGAATTGATGAGGGAAGAGAAGAGAATAGAAAATATGGTGCAGGTTTAGAAGAATGGGGGGAGGGGTATTTATACTATTCGGCCAAAGCATTACTGTCGGATATATCCGACGGTATTGTTCTCGGAATGGCGCGACAATTAATCGGAATGTTGAACGTTTTGAAAACGGCCAAGCGTTGGGAAGAGGGGTTGAATGCCCGAGCCACTTACCGTCGGCTATTACCGCCGCTAGAACTTGTGATATCCTTACCGTCGGTCGTGTCCGACGGTTTCAATCTCGGAACCGACGCCGGCGCGACGATTAATGGGAATGTTGAACGGCCGAGCGTTGGGAAGAGGCGTCGTTTCAATAAACGAGGCACTTACTGTCGGTTTTGACCACCGCTATTTACCATCGACGCGGGCCGCCGGTAACAGTCACACCATTAAATTACTGAATACACGTGGTTGTTTGCTACTCGTTTCCATTTTCCGTCAGTTATGGCCGACAGTAATTTTGTTCCCGCCATACCCCGCCAAAAACTTACCGTCGGATTTTCCGTCGGTTATGGTATCCCATGGTAATATCACGGCTTTTACACCGGTCCACTTGCTTCGACGGGTTACCGTCGCCATTTTTGTTTTTTCCGACGGTATTACCGTTGGTTCGCGTCCGACGGTAATGTCTCGACGGTAATAATCATTTTTGTTGTAGTGTGAGGCAGCTGATAAGCTTCGGTAGTTGAGGGAAATTATGGGAAAAATTTGAAGGAAAATGAATTGAGTGTAATAATGGGTTAATATTGGAAGGCATGGTCATAGGTATGGTGATGGTAAGTGTGTAAGAGAGTTGTTGGTGGGGGGTATGGTGATGTGATCACACAAAGCTGATTAGGGGAAAATTTCTCCAAAATTCATCCGTGTTCGATCGTGTTTGGTCGTTAACTATCTGATTTTGCGCATGTACACGCGTCTGAAAAATTAATAGACGACGTGGGATTTACCTAAACCTAATTGTGCATTTGTTAGGCACTTAAAATAAGGAATTGGCATTTACCAGGGATATTCTAAATTTTCCCCAGTAATAAACATATTTTTACGGATACTGCCGGAACGTGTTTAAATCCCCATAACGATCTAGAATCGCCACGAAAATTATTTAAACACGGGAAGGTAGTCCGCGGAAAATTCCAAGAAGTTCTTTAATTCAATTCACGGTACTACCGACTCGGATATTGATCTTAACAAAGATCGGAAGTCAGTCCAGGTTGTGTAAATTTTCGTAGAAATCTCAAAACCCTAGTTTGACTGGGACGTTTACGAGTTAAGTACGGCCAGCTATTCTCCTTTTCTTACCTTCAATCAGACCACAATTATTTATTTGACGAGATTTCCATAAGGAAAAAAAAATCCAGAATGTTACACAACGCAACCTTGAGTTTGAGGTTGGAAAGAAGGTCTTTTTGAAGGTATCCCCAATGAAAAGGCTTGGTTTTCTTTGGTAAACGAGGGAAGCTGAACCCTTGGTATATAAGCCCTTTCGAGGTTACAAAGAGAGTTAGGTCAGTGCCGTACGAGTTGGCATTACCACCCAGTTTGGTGATAATGCATCCCATGTTCCATGTGTCCATGCTCAAACGGTACATCAGCGATGATGGGCATGTCCTAACCTAGCAAGATGTCTGTGTAGAGCCTACCATGTCTTTCTAAGAAGAGCCAATAATGATAGTCAACAGACAAGTTAAGAAGCTTCGCTCGAAGTAAGTGACCTTAGTAAAAGTCATATGGAGGAACCACTTCAGAGAAGAAGCAACTTGGGAAGCAGAAGACGCTATGAGGAAGTCTTACCCTTACCTCTTCGACCCTTCTAGCATGTTCCAAGGTAAGGCCAGCAAGCAATTTTGGGGACCAAAATTGTTTAGGGGGGGAGATTGTAACTGCCCACGATGAAGGGCCCAAAAAGGTCTTGGAGACGCGTTGTAGCACTTTCAGCTCGCTCCAGCACGACGGCAACAGTGAAGCACTGTAGCACCCCTGGCGCGATCTAACACACCGCTGCCGATCAGCAAGCCCTTTTCGCACCCCTTGGGATAGGAGAGAGCCTGAACCACCCTTGTTCTTAATATATAACTTTTCTTTAATTTGCACCTTAATTATAAAAATTGGGTTTAGTACCTTAAAATTTTATTTTACACCTTACCATTAACAAGAGAAGTTAACTACTAACATGGTAGTTAAAACTGCTACCTTTCAAGTGGCATGTAACTTGCACATGTCACTTGACACAATACTCATGACCCAACCCATGCCACAAACAAAAATAAAAAATTTAGGATTAAATATATTTTTAATCCTTCATAAATTTTGAATTATGTTTTATCCCTCATAAATTATTTTTTGCTAAAAATTCTCTTAAATTTGTTTTTGCTAAAAATGTCTCATAAATTTATTTTTGTAAGGTTTTATTACATGCCACCATATTAAACTGTTAACTACTAATGTGACTATTAACTTGGCCAAATAACAAAGGTGAGAGAGAAAGGGAACAAAAGCAGCCGAGGGCGCACGAGTGAAATCGCTTCACTAGCAACAACAAAGGCAACGACACACAAAATTGTAGCAGAGAAGACGACAATAAGCATGCACTAGGAGCAACACGAGTAAGTAGAGAAAGCAATGACTGAGTTACATGTGTCACGTGACCAAATCATGTAACCAAGTTAACTATAATGTTAGTAGTTAACGACTTAACATGACAAGAAAGACTAAAACCTTCCAAAAAAAATATTTATAAATGACGGGTTTCAGAAAAAATATTATAAGGAATAAAATACAATTCAAAATTTATGAGAGATTAACCTAAAAATTTATGAAATATTAAATCCAAATTTTTTAATGGTGCAAATTCGAAAAAAGTTATAAAGGAGCAAATTTCTTTTAAACCCCCCCCCCCGGCAACTACGATCTGACGGCCCAGCATACTTTTTGTATTGCTTAGTCAATGTAATAGAATAATAATTCATTTAGCATCATCTTGTACAATTACATAACTGTTATCTGAAGTTCGAGTTTCTTAATTGCAAATAATCCGAGAACCAACAGTTTTTAAGAGAAAATTCTCCTACGCCCAGCTGCCATCACATATCTCGGCTTTGCTCTTCACAATGAGAAAGTGGCTGCCATCAAACAATTAATATACGATCAAGAGAGAGGCTAATGAATTTGTTTAGTGTTACAGGTTTTGCTTACCAATTGTCACACACAGCAGTATTTGCGCGCTTCCCCTCCATCTGCCTGTAAATAGTATCCTCATATGCATAGAAATTGGCTAAATCTTGTGAACACTAAAACCCGAATCCTCTGATGTCATATTCTCTTTCCAAGTCTCAAATTCTTCACCACCAAACGTCACTTGCTTGATCCCAACAAAACTATCATCAACAAAACCCAAAAAATTATAATAAAAAAAGAACCCAAACAAATTGAAGTGATTAGCGTGAACATAATGAAAACAAGAAAAATAATACCAATTCTTTTTATAGTTAAAATACAACAAATATGAGTGCCCGCCAAACGATCAATAGGCAATTAAAAAAAAAATTAAGTCATGAAGGAAGGATAGGCTGGGAAAAATGTGTACTGAAGGAAAGGAATATAAGAGCTCAAAAAACAATAGCCAGAAATGTGTGGCGAAGGAAGGATAAGAATACTGGCACATTTATGTAATTCAAATTGGCTGGCTCTAGGCATCTATTATTTGGTAGGCATCTATTATTTGTCGGCCAATTGCTCATGAGGCTGTCTGATTAGCCTCATTCTTCTTAATTTCTCTTTAATTTTAAAAGGCTTAAACAGAACCATGATGAAGCCTGAAAATAATGGGGGGGGGGGGGGGNTGGATCGATCTGGGTTGACGAGTTTCAGCCTGATTCATCAGGTTTTGACATAATCAGTTTATAATACGATTTGATGATAGGACCAGTGGAGTGGCTAAATCCTGGTTCAACCGGCCAGTTTGGTTACATTCACACTTGCACAGACTTGCAATTAGCAATTAACCAAACCAACTCGAGAATAGTTCAACATCCAACATATTTTTGGTTTGTCAAATGAGCTGAAGTTGAGCTCACATTCTAGCACGCTAAATAAATGAGTTAAGCTCAGCCATGCTCGACTCATTTGATTGATGAATTGGCTCCATACATAATGCGTGGGTGTATGCTAATTAAATGAAATAAATAGAAATTACTTTAGATAAAGAAATAAAAATATATAATTTAAATCAGAGTTTGCTAACAATAATTCTTGTACCAATAATTAAGAAACAAATAGTAGTTTTTTTTTTCCCCGATAAGTTTAGTCCCAATTTTATTAAAGACTTCAAAATGGCAGGGTTCACCATTACAGAGAACCCCAAGCCACCGACAAAACAATAATTGCATGGTAGTAAAAGCCTCGTTAAAAACCCTTAGGAAAACCCAGTGGGACAAACCCGTACTTTTTTATGGAAGTAAGAGTACCAACCCTCCCAATTTACGGCACAAACAACAACAACATATATCAGTCTCCATATAATAAACAGGTTCAGAGTATTTAACAACCAATACATCCCAAATAAAAAGCTACACACAAAGCACTTTAAACAAACAATACATATCAGCAAACCACAACTACCG
The DNA here is from genome assembly GCA_003254905.1 of Nissolia schottii. NCBI lineage: Eukaryota > Viridiplantae > Streptophyta > Magnoliopsida > Fabales > Fabaceae > Nissolia > Nissolia schottii. The sequence continues at coordinate 98,524 of QANU01003649.1, forward strand.
AAGAACAAGTGATTCACTTAAATCTCTATTCCCATAATCAACCATGGGAAAGAATCCCATTCATGTTTTCATTTTGTCCAAAAGTTGACATCCAAGTGACAACAGCATTAAACTTACTCTTGTTAACTCTTCCTTTCATTATCAGTGCATCAACACCCCCATAGCATGGACTCCCTATGTCTCGCAATCATCTTAACAACAAAGTAAATCAAATAGCCTCCAATACTAGCTATCCATATAGGATTCAATCACAGCATTATGCCTACAACTTAGCACACTTCAGGGGATATTAAGCTCGATCCCCCATTCAAAGCCGACAGAAAATTATTGAAACTTCCCACAACTTGAAAATGCATACCGTCAGACACTTTGTTTAACCATACAACTCAAGCCTAAAGATTTAAATTTAGAATTCACCAACAGCAATCTCAACATATAGGTAAAAAAAGAGTTTTAATTACCATAGGCACTACCTCCCCAAGATCGGTCTACCATTGACACATTTTGACAGCACTCTTTTAGCACAAATCACACCACACTTTTAAGTCAGAAATTTGCAATCTCAGCCAATTCATCAATGGTTGTCGATTTTGTTCCACACCCACACCATGCCTAACTTGTTTTTCTCCCATTGGAACAACTCCCTCCCACACTTTTGTCTCTCCAATTTACATTTCCTACTGCTATATTGTTTCAGGTCACCTTCCCAAACTCCGCACACCATCAATTTATTGCTTCTGCTCCTCTTCAACACCCTTAGGATAATGAAATCCCTGCCCTCTTGCTTTTCCTTTCGAGGTATGTCCTCATCACCATCCAACCAGGATCCCACACAACGCACCTGCAACACTAGTATATCCACTATGTTTGCCACAAATTTGCATATAACTCATCATTATACTTAGCAACACACAACAGCGTCTACCAGGAAGTTATAGGAAATTATTCTCCCACATGCATAGGAACCCACCACCACCATTCACTGCATTAATTGCTACCCATGAAAAATCATCACCATCCCATGGACACTTGACACAATTTCTGTTCCTTTCAATCTTCTTCGTTTCAGTAGTCCCCTAACAATAAATCTTCTTCTCCCTCTCTATCTTTTTTACCACCGCAGTCTTCCCTGGCCCCCCATCCCCCTCACATTCCAAGCTAATACCTTCATGATGGAGTAGAGGACTTACCTGCCCTCAATTTCTTCTTCTTGATCTCAAGCCTCCTCTGTTTCCTCAGGGTCGAATTTCTTTTTACCTTTCTCGCCAATTGCTTTGCTTTTATGTAATCAACAAACTGTCTTCATCGACTAAGACTCCCAACACCAAACTTTTGCCAAATCTCCTTGTGTCTCTAGCTCTTGTTATTGGATCTTTGGCTTCCTCTTCCTCTTCCCCCAACGAGCCTTCCTCCAACTCTTTAGCGGAAACTTCTTCGTTGTTGGCGTCCAATGAATCTCTCAACGAATCATCATCCGTTTTGCTGGAAATCGATTCTTCTTGTTCATTGTTGCGAGCACTTGCCCTTAGTTTTCCTTCGTGAACTTGATGTCATTTTCTCCTCCACCCTTCCTACGTTACGATATGGGGGCGGTTGCAAGTCGCAAAATAGGTCCACAAATTTGATCAGCATTTGGCCTTAAAATCTTGGCCACAAATTCGACCAAGAGACATAAGGATTGCACGGCCAATAATGCTCCAAATTGCAAGTCAATATTCAAACTTAATCATTAAGGTTATGACTAAGCATGGTTAGTCATCACATGACATAATCGCTTACGTCATCAAAAGGGCAAAATTGGAAATTATCCCAAGGACATTATTGGAAGGAAATTTCATGGCCTTTGGCCTATAAATACCCCATGGAGTCTTCAAAGAACACATAGAAGAAACCTTGTCCAAAACTCTGTCTGTTTGCACACTCAGTCATTACCCTGTCAAAACACTGACACAGAGACTTAACTGAACAGAACCTAGCCCAAACTTCCCTAACCTTAACCTCATAAATTTCTCTTAGTTTCTTAGAAGAAAACTCTTGTATATTTATCATAGAACAAGAGCTAGGAAGCACCCGGGCAAGTTTGGATTCTGCACAGATTTAGGGAACTAGTAGTAGTAACTGTGCAAGTGGGTAAACCGACCTTTCCACTATCTATGTGGTTTTATGCTAGATGATGTATGATGATAGGTGACATGTTTTATGTTCGATTGATCTAGGCTAATCTATGCTTTGATGATCTATGCATGCTTATAAATATATGAGAAAATAGCATAGGTTATGTGATTTATGGAACCATAGACTAAGTATGTGATTATGTTATGTTTAGGAAACGAGATTATGTTCCTTATGCTCATTGAATATTGTGATGAAAGTCCAAAGAAGTAGTCTCGGCATTGGCTTGGAATAATTATGTAGAAAACAACAGATTTGCAGAATTAAGATACCGATGCACGCCCAGGGCGCTAAGCGCACCGCTAAGCGTTGCGCTGGGCGGCCCGCTGAGCGTTGCGCTGGGCGGTCTGGATTGTGATTTCGTTGTAAACTCTGTTTTATACAGGACGTTGCGTGTTCTGATCAAATATTGGTATTTCAGGTTTGTAACCACTTTTGGAATGACATACAAACCTTTATGGACTTCACTTTACATAATATGAATAAGTACTAGATCACCTACTTGGTATGAGAAAATGATATCTTATGAAAGATTTATGTAAAGAAAAGAAGGATGAGAACCCATGGAAGAATGAGGTATGATCATATATGTGGTGAATCGTTTATGAATATCTGTATGAGGATGTATCATGAGAATTGATTGTCATGAAGATATTAGGACAACCTTAGACAACTAGCTAAAGGATCACATCTAATATGATAAGTTCATAATTGACTATAGGGAACAAGTGAAGCTTGTGAAGAGGATCCGACCATAGAGAGTCTGAACTCCTGACCATAGAGAGTCAGAGCACCCGACCACAGAGAGTTTGGACATTCTGCCCACAGAGAGTTGGAAGACACCGAAGATAAGCAGAGTCTTAAGAGGATCCCGACCATAGAGAGTCTAGGTGTTCCAACCACAGGGAGTCTGGAACACACTAAAGATGAGCTAGTCTTGCAAAGCGTTATAGGAGTCCGACCATAGAGAGTCTAGGCTATTCCAAAGATACGTATTAAGTAGGCTCCCGACTGCAAAGAGTCTGCGAAAGACGATTAGAAATAGAAAGCACGAGGACACATAAATAAGTAAAGTAAGAGTAGGAATTCTCGATCACCTAGTAAAGTAGATAAAGCTGCTCAGTACTAGAATGGATAATAAGTAGGGATTTAGTATAATTGTGACACCTAGAGAACCGCTGAGTAACCTGGATCATAAATGAAATAATAATAGATAATCAGTTCCCGGGGTTTCCCACTGAGAACGCAACGTTCTCACCCCACTCGTTTATGACTCCAGGGACTGACGCCGAATAGAGGAAGGAACAGTATTGGATTGACACATGGAGCAGACGTGTTTGAGAAAACTAGTCACAAAGAAGTTTAGTAAGGGCTAAAGAAGAAATATTCCTATTAGCCCTTAAGATAGGATCGTGGAACTATGTGTGTACGGAATCTAATACAGCTAATGTAAATTGTTATGATTATATGTGATGGACCACTTGTCTGCTTATTGTTTTGATGTTATGTTTGAGTAATTATCCGTTAAGCATAGAGCTTTATCGTTTGCGTTATCAATTCTATCTGACGCACGGCTCATATTTTATATCATATTTATATAAAGAAAAAGTTTCCAAACGGTCCATATTTTCTAAGTAAGAAATATTTTCAAAGATAAAAGTAGTGGCTAGAAGTAACTCAACCAAAACAGATAACAACCTAGTAAGCATTGCTTATGACTATAGCATAAGCAGTTAGCTAGGGTGTTGCATAGCGTACCGGAATTTTGCAAAGAATCGATGACCTGTGGAGTTGTGGACCGCTCCTTGAACTGTCGTGGAGCCGTCACTGCCTTCCAGATGCCGTTTTCGCGCACGACACCACCCGCTGCACTTTTACTAATGAGCAATCGTGTAAGGCATAAGAGAGGATTGAGTTGAAAGAGTTGTGCAACTACAGACTTAATGGAGATGGAGGAGTGTTTTTAAGGTTTGAAGTTATTATTTTTAGATTTTACTTTTAAATTTTATAAAACTGGTCCTAACCTGTTGGGCTTTGGGGTAAGGCTTTTTAAGATTTTTTTTTTTTTAAAATCTTTTGGTGTTAAAGGTTTTTTCATACATTTTTCTTTTAATTTTTACAATGTTTATATTTTTTTGTAATTTATTTATTATTTTTGTAAAATATATTAAGAGTGTGTAAACTTATATATTAGAGCGAATCATGAACCGAAATAGCGTACCGCCTATGTATACCCCCACGTACCATATATTTGACAAAGTAGCGAACCACGTACCATGTACCTGTACCCATAGCCAAGAGTACCGTGTACCAAGTGACTTTGGTTGTCACATCAATATATTAGCTAAGTTGTCACAAATAGTCTCTCCTTTTTCTGTGTAGTCATGTCCTAACTAAAGTAATTTATTACCACCAACGATTACCTGTTAACATTGTACAACTAAATTATGACCCTATTGATTGTGTTAGAATGAAAAACAATTCATTGCTTCCTTCTAAATTGTATATTAGTAGAGACATATCAAACACACCCTACAAGCAACTCAACTGGAAAAAAAAACATGCAAAGCAATAGAAGTGCAAGTGCAACAAAGGATAAACACAAAGATGACATCAAAGGGACGAAACTTAGTCAAATATCATAAACCTATATGGCTTTAATACATTTCAAAATGACGAATAAGGACATACCTTTGTTTTACTTATATTACCATACTATCAATTATAATAAATAAATTTTTTTTATTACATAATTATTTCGACAATATCTACCAAATTATTCATATATTGGTATTAAATATTACTTAATTCTCTTTTTAATAACAAAATATATTTGCTATGGTTCTTTATCTATTCGCGCGGGTCGCAATCAAGTTTTATCTAATAAACCAAACACAGCCACTAAAGCAAGGGTAGCCTCAAAAAGCTATCTCTCACATACAAGCCAAAATCAGGTCTTTAGAGCTAGAAGAGTGTCGAGACACAGGCCACTAACATGAAACCCAGTATACAACAACAACTCCAACTGAGCCTATGTTGTGTTTTGTTGGAAAACACTACATAGCTGGTGGTGTTAGGCTGTCAACAGCCAACGTAAAACTCTGTCAAATCTTCATGACATGGATCAACATGAAACCCAGTATATGACAAAAAAAATTGTCACTCTTTAACACATCAAAAGTGCCCATTAGGATTTGAAGAGTCATGTCGCATCAAACACAGATGTCTGGTACTTGGCTCTTCCCTTGAAGTGTTCATGCTTCAAGGAAAATGGCTAAATGACTCTTCAAAACCCAGTATATGACGAAAAAATGGTCACTCTTAACACATCAAAATTAAAAGTGCCCATTAGGATTTGAAGAGCCATGTCGCATCAAACACAGATGTCTGGTACTTGGCTCTTTCCTTGAATTATTCATGCTTCAAGGAAAATGACTAAATGACTCTTCAAGGATCAGGGAGCAAAAACAAAATTATAATCTTCAACTTCTATATACTACTATTATTGCTCATGCAAATTATCAACGGAACTGTTTGTTTAGAACTATAATCTTTTGCTTTCATTATCAATAACTGAACTGAAGTATCAATAGAATAGAGCAAGTGGAAATCATACTCAGAACTTATCTGCGTCAACGCATTTATCAAGACATCCAGAAGCAGTGGTTCATTCGTTCCAATATCTACCCTGTTTTATTACAAGAAACAATTAGTGTTTGCACTTTAAAACAGCATTGATATGTGTAACCAAGCATTAGCAAGAAAGAAATATGCAATTGGTGCTGCACCATATTCGAGCCAAGTTGTCTTGAACCTCAAGATCCCCAATGTTGTAGAATGTAGTCGGTGACACATTCGCTCCCTGAATAAAATCGTAACTTGGTCGTTTATCCATTGGAGACTGTGACAACTGTAGGAATGATGCTAGTTCTATAAGCAACAAAATCATGTCTGAAATTCCATAGAAAGAAGATTTGGCATCCATAGAAGACGAGATAAACGTACTTGCATATTCATCGAATTGCATCCACCGAGACGTCCAACAATATGCCATGCTCGAATAGTCTGCAATGACCCAAATTCAACAAAATTTCCTGACACGAGCATATGTGCATCATGAAGAATGTACACCAAAACAGTCATAAACGAAGTTCCTTACATCACAAATTAAGGAGATGTCTTTTTCCAGTGGACCATTGTAAAATTCAATCCATATATAAGTGTTTGAAAAATCAAATCTGAAAATGCCAGCATCAATAGTCAGTAAGACAAACAAGATATTTCATACTCATTGTAAAACCAAGTAAGAAAATAAAAAAGTCACAATATTATCAAATGAATCACAGACAATCCATCTTGGGGATCCAAAAATAAAATGAGAAAGGCTTTGGCTGGTTCATTGCACATGACACTTACGATAGAAATGTATAAAATATCTGCATCTGAGTCAAACTGCAATATTTGGTTTGTCCAAGGGAGGCATAATAAAAAAACCATGTTGGGATTATGTATTTGGTGAGTCTGGAGTCTGGATGCTATTGGGCTTTCTTATAAATGGAAGCAAAATAAGTAGACAGCATCGAACTGAGGAAAGTTTGAAAGCCACACATTTGAATACACATAATATGTAAGCATGGTAACGTATAAATTTTTGGGTGACAACTCTCATATCACCTCAGTTTCATTAGTTAAGCTTTCTCAGGACAGTCCAAGGGCCTTTTACCAGACAGAATCAGAGGCTCCCTAACCCCAAAATCTCTCTAGAGCCCTTTATCTATTAATATTAATTTCCTTAATGCATGCAATGATTATGCATCAAAATATTATATTGGGAGAAATTTTGTAAATCATAATAAAGGTCTGTGTGCAGCATTCACCAATGACCAATCATAATCAATTACATGATTTTCCTTTTGGATAAAGAATTTTATTGAGATGAATGGAAGAAGTATACAAAAATATAAGAGGACAAAGGATCTTCTTTACAAGAACAAGAGAAAAACCCTATCAATGAAGTAAAGTCTTTCAATATCTAAGCATAACATACCTGAGAGGGAAATTCCTCTAAAAGGATCATGCGCTGTACAACAAGTAGAGATCACACCTAATCTTATCCCACATAACTTGCTTGTCTGAAAATCTCTCTCTGAAGGTGTGAGAATTACGCTCAAACTAAGTACAGCAAATAGTAGCATATATAGTGGACTATAGAAAGTAGACTTTGGAGCTCTTTAGCCAACTTATGCTTTTACGAACATAAAAATTTGGTGAATTGACTACGTTAACATCTTCACCTCTAAAATTCACCAAACTAACCACCATGGCCTTCAACAAATAATTTGGGTCTCAGTTGTCTCTCTCAACACCAAGGCTATCTATAACTATGATGTTTCCTTTATGCTGCAGAGAAGGAGAAACATCAGATTTACCAATAGAAGATTGGCCAAGGACATACAATGGAGGAATGCCTTTAGCAGTGTGATTTGTCAACGCATCTAGGCCACCTAAATAAGGGAGGACAAAATTCAATTGAAGATAAGAAGAAAGCAAAGAAAAAGGAACAAAGGAAGAAGAAGAGGACAAAGAAGAAAGACAAACAGAATCACTCATGTTAAAGCCAAACCCACCAAGTGGTTTTCAGCAGGGCTAGCAGAATTAAGACCAGCAACAAGGTTGCTAGCTGAAGGAAAAATGAAAAAAGGGAGATCCTTCTAAGTGTGTGCCTTCTTCAAACAAGCTTGAGATGCCTAGGTTTTCATCCTCATAATTTGAAACTAGCATTATGTTATCAAGATCCTTTTCTTGAAGAGACTCAATCAAAATGTCTGTCATCTTCTTCACAAAAAGATTCAGTTTCACCAACTCCCCAAGGACCAGTAGAATTTGAACCTCAACCTGAATCTGAACAACTAGAGCTAGTGGCAAAATGAATTCCTACATTTACATAAGCTGCTTTTAGTGGGTATCTTGCATTGATCCACTTGATTTCATACCCTCAATAGAATGGGATAGCAGAAAGAAAAAATAGACTTCTTGTTGAAACTGCTCTAACCTTGTTACTCCATACAAATGTTCCTATCCATCATTGGGGTGATGCAATTGTAACTGCTTTATGTTGTCTTCCTCAATTGACACCAAAGTTCCTTATTCTATGATATTTCCTAGAGAACCTTCATTCCTTGTTGTTCCTCATCTATTTGGATGTACTTGTTTTGTTCATGATTTGCCCGTTGCCTTTAGAAAAGGTACCTGATCCACCAAGAATCCTCCTCTTATTTATAACTTTATGAGTAATCATCATTCGTCTCCTTTCTATTAATCTTGAGTGTCCTTTATCTTTTGTTTCTGTTGAAGAGGAAGACTAGAAACAGAAAGTAAGACACATGTACAGCAAAGGTGGGAAATGGTACGAAAAAGCACACGTGTTCCAAATTATAAGAACTTGGCAGCAGATATGGGGCGCCACAAGTCACGGAGGATGATCCGCTTTGATACCATGTTGAATTTGTAGGAGGAGGAGAAGTATAGGGCAAGAATTAGCTTAGATTCAATAGGTTCAATACATGTGAATACTTGGGTACCCATCAGCACTATATGTAGTGAAACAGGGAATAGGGAGTAAATGCATGCCTAGTTTCAAGACTCAATAATTAATGCTAGTCTAATACCTAAGACACTTATGATTCCAATGCAACACACTAACCATAGATGGCTAAATACATTCAATCACATGTTTTATTCTCAACAATTTCAATTCCTAAAAATGTTTGTGAGGCATGTGGCAGTGCTGACTTCACGTTGCGCTTCAACATTGCAGCCTCGTCGTCACAATTGGAGATGACACAGAAAACCATCAGTCCATAGCTAGTTTCAAGTGAAACTCTACTTTTATCACATTTTAAGCTTAACTCATTGTTTTCGCAAATTTATATGAGTGAAGTTTCAATTTTGCCTTTACTTATTCTATTCAGATTACTATTTTGCCCTCACTGAAACAAAAGAAATTTCTGTTTTTCCCTCATCTACAACCTATCAATCTTCTAGTTTTTCAGCAATGAGCACTCCAACTTTCTCCCAAAATATCTCACCATTTTTCCCTCATCTAGGCAATTTTGTTTTGCACCTGTTTAACAGCTCCCTGCCCTCACAAAGGTTCCTATATTTCACACTTTTTTGCTCTGGTTCAAGCTTTACAAGTCAAACCCATTATGTTTTGGTAGCTTCTTCAGCCTCCAATAACCATGTAATCAACTTATCATCACTACTATTGACTTAATGTTAATAGTTAGACCTTAATAACTATAATTGTTCCTTTTTATGTTACAACTTCAGAGTATAAATGGTGAATATATCTCAGTGTTTCAGATTTGAACACCAACTATGGGTATTAGAAATTATTCATATAGTCCCAAGCCCCGCTGCTTTTGAAATGGCCACCATCCTGCCATCCTGCTATCCACTATCTGTTATAGCAGTTTTGGGGTTGGCCGCTCCAAGCCCCTATCTGGGATTCACTACTATGAGTATTACCAATTTACTAACACCAATAACTTCAATTTCTCCATTTTATATTTCTAGAACTTCACAAAGTTAAATCATTGCAAATTGGAATAAAAAAAACTATTCAATACAAAAAACTACGAAGTCTCTCCATCCCTCTAACAAAAGCAGCTCTTGTTGCTTGCCTTTTTAAGCTCATTGCTGGGTACATAATGATAGTTTGATAGTTTAACGAGAGAGGTTACAGCAACATAGTTTAAGAACTTAATATGGTGTGATAGTTTAATAATTAAATAAGAGAGGATACAACAACATATTTTGATCACTTAATATGGTTACTACGCCAGCAAATTCTTGTCCAGCAAACAGAGAATGAATGCAAACTTCACAATAAAAAATATGTAACTACAAAAGCACAAAGAACATAAAACTTCATGGTACAAACACACACACATGCTTATATTGCATGGTTTAACTTACTTGTTAACTGACACTTTCATTGGTACTCCCGATCCAGTCTTTGTGTGCAGTATTTTGTTCCTCTTTTTCCTAAGTCTTTCTTCAATCTGCAAATCAAAGAAAGCTCATATGATTTAAACACAAATATCCCTGACCTTGGTAAAAAAAAATTCAAAAGTAGCTTGAAGCTGCTCCTCTTTAATTTGCTTTTTTGATTTCTTTTTGATAGGATGCTACTTTGTAGTTTTTAACAACATGAAATGTAACACAGAGCACCCTTAAAACAATGGAATCAAAATAAAAAAAAAACCACTGGTATGAAGATAAAAAATCTACTTCAATGCAGAAATTATGAAACCATCAATACATCATGTTACTTACTCTGGACTGAGCCTTTTGAGGATCATCTAGAAAATTCCCAATAATTTCAGCAAATTCAGGATCCCTATCATAATCCTTCTCTTGTACATCTGTATACGGTCCTCGACCTGAATACCCACCAACATCGTCTTCTTGCAACTCTATATCAATGTCCTTTGTTTCTTCTCTTCCATGTATTCCTTGAGCCGAAAACCCACTATCACTATCGTCCTCAAATTGTTGATCTTCCTTAATGATGTCTATATTGAAGTCCTCACCATTCAAATCTTTACGTTGACGTCTAGCACTACATAGGAACGTCAAAGTTCTTGAATAGCTCGGGATTAGCAGGGGAACCGTTGAAAATTGCATGAGGTGAATATTATGGGAAAAAGGTTTGGTGGAAAATTGCATGAAGTGATTGTTATGGGAGAGTTTGGTGCTTGTAATGGCAGTGCATGAAGGAAGGGGTGCAAAAGGGTGTAGGATAGTCATGTGTTGCCTAAGAAACTTGTGAAGATGGCGTCCTTGACGAAGCACAACACGGAAGAACACACGAAAACGGAGGAGCGCACGATGAGCACTATACCAGAGGTATAGGGATGGCGGTTGGAACTGTGGGCGGGGGGAGAGTGTTCGTGGCCGGAGCAGGAGGAAGAGAAGAAGAGGATCGGTTCGCGCGCAGCTGATAACTCCTGAATTTTCTCGACGTTGGCGGTTATGGCGTCGAGGGTGGTGCTGGACTTGGCGATGTTGGCTGAGGTGACGGCGTAACTGGCGGCGGCGATAGAGATCAAGCGGACGCTGAACCGGTCTGACCGAGAATGCTCACTCAGGGAGTACCGCTATCGGTGCGGTGGTGTTGTGGTGGAGAGGAAGTTTGGAAGAGTGATGACTCTGACGGTAAGATTGGATTGAGAATGGGGAAGTTGGGGGCGGGGGTTTTTCAGGAGGCTTATCCGCTTGTTTTTGTGCGTACCCAGGTGTCCAAACAAGGTATAGGCACAGTAAATGGGGGGGGGGGGGACAATGTTATATTTGATTTTTAAAAAATTATATAAAAAAATCCTTTAGTGTGAACTGTATCAACGATTATGCACGTTGTAACATCTCGCTTTGTTCTTAGTAGAGATTTCGCAAGATAAATGAATATACAATAATGTTTAGACAAGAAACCTTACACACAATTCCTTGGCCAAAAACACCTGTAGAAATAATTTTGCTTGGTTTCGCAAAATTCTGCAGATACTAGATTAAATCTTCTTAGTCCGCCGAGTTTAATGGTGTAACTAAGGTATCTGTAAAGCGTATTCTTATAGAAGTAAAATTTCAAATACCTTAGATTAACCCAATTGCCTCACTAGAACAATTAGTAGATCACAAAGAGGTGATCAGAATATTTTTAGGAAATCCGTACGCAAAGTACCTGAATGCTAACTGTAACGTCCCTACTTTCAGTCTATGCAATCATCGTAACACTGATTATAGGGTTGTTATCTTCATTGGTTGGGTTATTTCTAGACCCTACGTTTAGCTTTGCAAATACCTCTTATACGAAAATAATGACCATTTTGAAGCTTTTCCTTTTTTCTACTTACTTATAAACTAAGAGCCATGCACGTTCAGAAAAGCAAGTGTATAAATATGCAAGCGATAGAGTCCCAGTGGACTTAAGCGAGAACTAATCTATGAGACGATCATACTAAAGAGGTTAAAATGAAGATATGTATATACAATCATTTGGTCCATACACCGTACACAATTAAGTTGTATTAACATGGATATATATACTGCACATATTGCACATAACATCTACTGGCCGATTTAGACCATTCATTACTAATGACTACAAAACTGCAATCGCCTCCCTGCATCGCTGGAAAGAAGTGGCTCCTGTTGTTCCCCGGGGTCCTCTGACTTCAAGCCCCCATGCAGTCACATGTTGCCTCGCCGTCCTAGGTGCGCCTGCCGTCTTCCCCTGGAACCATAAAGGAGTGGGGGTGAGAACGTCACGTTCTCAGTGGGGTTCTATGGGCTTACCTATTCGTTTTATTACTCCATTATGATTCCGCCGCTCAGGGGGTCTCTAGGTGACATCATTATACTAAATCCCTACTTGTTATTATCGTTTCTAGTCCTGAGCATCCTTATCTAGATTACTAGGTTATCGGGGATTCTAATCTTTCCTTTACCTATCATTGGCAACTTGGCATTCTCTATACCCTTACGCTATCCTCATATATCGTGTTCTATATTCTTATGCTATCCCCGTAATGCGTGACCTATCTAGAGGTCATCTCATGAAACCGTGGTTCCTTGACGTTGCCTTTGCACATACATATTATAAACACGTTCCATATACATATCAATCACGTATTTCCCACACATATCACATATACATATCATCCTGTTCACGTATCACATAGACATATCATATTCATGTTTCATGTACGTATTGAAACACCCTAGCTAGTTGTTCACGCTATAGTCGCAAACAATGGTCACTAGGTTGTTATCTGCTTTGGTTGGGGTTACTTTTAACCCCTACTTTTATCTTTGAAAATATTTCTTACTTAAAAATATGGACCGTTTGAAAATTTTTCCCCTTGCTTTATCATTTTGTAAACTATGAGTCGTGCGTAGTACAAAGAAAACGTATATATACCAACAATCAAGTCTCAAAGGACTTAAGCGAGAAATAGTTCAACACATTATATATATATATATATATATATATATATAAGTACCAGTACATGGTCCAGCATCTCAGTACACACAGATAAATATAGATATATACATTACAGAGTCACATAGGAGCTGAGGGCTTGTCTAACCCCTCAAGCTAGTAACAAAATACAAATCATAAGACATCGTCCTTCGGCTTCCGTGACATCTATGGGTGCCACGACCTTCCATCGTCCAGTACTAATTACACCATTTTGATGTCCTCGTCGTGCTTGCCTAGAACCATAAAGGAGCGGGGGTGAGAACTCTGCGTTTTCAGTGAGAAACCTTGGTCATTGCAACTCATTTTTTATTCTCAATTATGATTCGCCGCTCAGGGGTCTCTATGTGTCACAGTAATGCTACATCCCTACTAGTTATTAATATTCATGCTAGTCCTGAGCAGCTACCTATATTACTAGGTGACCTGGGACCATGTTAGCCCAATGTTGGTGCTTTTGATTTGTTGAGGATACAGGTTCCTTCTTTTTGGGCAATTGTTGTTATTGCCTTTCTTGATTATGGGCCATTAATGCCATGATTCGTGGGTTGTTGTTTCCTTCTTAGTGTTTTTTGTTAATTGCTGAATATATGCCCTTTTTTTTACCATGGATACAGCATTTTGGGCCATCACTGAAGGTTTATTTTTGGCAATTATTAATATATGTCATTAATTAGTGAAATTGGGCAAAGCCCAATTCGGTGCTATAAGGAATGTTAGCACATGGTCCGTTTTTTGGGTTTTGGATTAAATTGGCTAGTTGCATTTTTTTTCATACAAAATGGGCTCTCTTTTTTACTTTGCGCAAAACCTGTTTTGTTTTAAAGGATGAATGGACCTAATTCTGTTTTGGAGTTCAATTTTTTTTTATTTTGCATGATGGACTAATTTTGTTTGCATTATAATTTTTGTTTGAAATCAAATTGGGCCAAATCATTTTTGATGAAATACAAATAGAATTTATATGGGCCAATATGTTTCTAAAAGTTTTTTTTTCTTTACAAGAAAGGGAAAATTTTTTGAAATGGGCTTATAAAGATGGTCAAGACCATAAAGCATGAATTGCATATATGATTTGGTTTTGATATCTATTCTAATAATTTTTAATTGAGCTTATTGAAATAGCATGTTGCCAAAGTAACCGCTGTTATGTAAATTATCTTAATTGAAATTATATGGATAATTGTATAGATTTATTTATGTGAATTGTGCTCATCCCATAAGAAGACATAATTTGACTAAATAATGACATACCTGTGATGATAAGTGTATGACAATTATAAAGTATTTTTCATGTGAACAATAGTCGGTCCAAAGAAAGATTGTTGTTTGACAGAATTTATTGTCAACATTTGATCATTATATTAAGAGTACCATTTACAGTTAATTTCTCTGTCCAAAGACTAGAAATTAATATTGTACCAAGTATCTTGTGATGGATTCTCATTTATATATATAATTGTTTATGTCTTATTTTAATGACATGATCAATTTATGTGAATATGTTTTGTTTTTTTTTTGTTATCGATTCAGTTTTTGTTGCTAGTGCTGTGNTATATATAATTGTTTATGTCTTATTTTAATAACATGATCAATTTATGTGAATATGTTTTGTTTTTTTTTGGTTATCGATTCAGTTTTTGTTGCTAGTGCTGTGAATATTTCTGCTCAAGTCAATAACATCCCAATGCTGAATGGGACGAATTTCAAGGTCTGGAAAGAATCTGTCGAGGTAATTCTCGGTTGTATGGACTTCGATCTTGCACTTAGGATGGAGCGACCGACTCCTACTCCAGAAAACCATGAAGAGGTTAAAATTGAGAAGTGGGATCGTTTGTGCTTGATAATTATGAAACGCTCCATTCTAGAAGCGTTTCAGGGCTCCATTATTGAGAGTGTGAATGCCAAAGGGCTCCTTGGGGAAACTGAGCAATATTTTGCAAAAATTGAAAAGGCAGAGGCAAGTAACCTTTTGGCCAAACTTGTCTCAATGAAGTATAAAGGCAAAGGGAACATAACGGAGTACATTATGGAAATGTCTAATCTTGCGTCAAAACTAAAGTCACTACAGTTAGAGCTGTCTGACGACTTGCTCGTGCACGTTGTTTTGATCTCTCTCCCTGGACACTTTGGGCAATTCAAAGTGAGTCATAA
Source organism: Nissolia schottii (assembly GCA_003254905.1). Classification (NCBI taxonomy): domain Eukaryota; kingdom Viridiplantae; phylum Streptophyta; class Magnoliopsida; order Fabales; family Fabaceae; genus Nissolia; species Nissolia schottii. Next base: position 113,894 of record QANU01003649.1, read on the forward strand.
TACTCAGAAGGACAAATGGTCCATGAATGAGCTGATATATCGTTGTGTACAAGAGGAAGAGAGGCTGCAGAGAGATAAGACAGAAAATGCTCACTTGGCATCCACCTCTCAGAATAAAAAGAAAAGAAAAGCTAAGGATACTGCAGAAGGTTCTTCTTGTAACGTCTCGGACTTTTCCTTATGAGAATTTCGCTTAAACCCTAATTTTCTTGCTTAATTTAAAGCCTGTTACCGGCAATTATTTTGCCTGGAAAATTAATGGAGCGTGGATATGTGCTCGGGACATTTTTAGAATGTCCGTGTGCACGCGGTATTCCCCTGTGAGGAACATATAATATTATGGGGATTAATTAATAAGAATTAATAAATATATATATATATATATATATGAAAAAAAGGAAGGAAGAAAAAAAAGGAAAAGAGAAGAGAACAGGGAGCAGGGGGATCGAACCTCCTTGCCTATAAAAGGCCCCTGTTTAGCTTCAGAGAAAAGGAAAATAGAAAAGTTAAGTTAGAAAAGTTACCCTGTCGGTGTCGTTCCAATACATCGTGGTTTCGCTACCGGGCTTAGGAAAAATAGAAGAAGCATACCCAGTGACGAGGATAATTCCCTCATCACGGACAACCGACCGAAATGCACATAGAAAGTGGGTAACCCTAAGCCTACTGTCTATGTGGTTTAATTTATAACTGTATATGTGTTGTTTTGTATTTCTGACTATGAAAATGTTAAGTAGGGTTTTTGGGGGAATCAGGGTAAAAAGGGTTTTGGGAATTTTTGATAAATGAAATGTATAACTGTACTGATTGGAACCCCAGGAACAGTGGAAAATTGAGAACTGAAGTCTCGGGAAAGCGATTTTTGAGCTTTCATTCGAATCCTGGAGGTTTTCAGTCGAATGAAAGCCAAAGGCCAGCTTTTATTCGATTGAATCCCCCTGCAGTCAAATGAAAGAAAATCTCGGGATTTTAATCGAATAAATCCCATAGTATTCGAATGAAAGAATGCTGAGGATTTCAATCGAATGAAACCCCACTTCAATCAAATGAAAGAACCCGTAGGGATTTCATTCGAATGCCACTCCAAGTATTCGAATGAAACCTGGCAGACTTGAGATTTTAGTGGTTCCAAGGGATCCAATGAGCAAGGTTAGGTCTAGTATTGGAGGATAAAGCATGCATCATGAGGATAGATCACTAGAGGCTATGGTATGACAAAGGCTAATGAATGAAGATAATAATGAAATGTAAGAATCAGAATAGTACAGAAAGATAAAAGTGCATATGACGGTGGTTATGAATGAATAAGGACATCGTGCCTATATGGCTTAGCCCAAAGGAAGGCGGCCAAGAAATGTATATGATACCGGTTAAATAAAGAAAATGTTAAGTTCATGCATAGTGCGCAATAGCAGGCTCGAAGGGAACGCAGGCATTGTGCACATCACCATGCTCGAAGGGAACGCATGGGGCTCGATCATGTCACCAGGCTCGAAGGGAACACATGGGACACGATCACCTTGCATACATGTCTATATGGTTATGATGTGGGTATGTCTCGACCCTGTCACCATGCTCGAAGCAAACGCATGGGGCAAGGTCACCGGGCATACATGTATGTGTAGTACACCATGACGGTCAAGGATAGAAAGCGCGAGAACTTAGATAAGCAAGATTAGATTCCTAGTCACCTAGATAATTTAGATAAAGCTGTTCAAGGCTCTCAGGAAAGATAATAAATGGTAGGAGGTTAGTATGCATGTTCACTTAGAGGCACGATTTATGATGCGAGGGAAACCCCACTGAGGACCAAGAGTTCTCATCCTCACTCGTGTATGGATCCAGCTTGCAGCGATGACTTCCCCGCCCGCGAAGGATGTGTGGTTGTTCACTCGCACGTGCCAATTCAACTACCGCACAGACACCCTACTCGAGACGTGTACTTTCGCTCTTGCCCGCATGCCAGGCGAGCCCGACGGGTCCCCCAGACGGAGACTCAGAGCTCCAAGGTCTTCTCCGATGCAACCGATCTGGATCGACGAGCGCCCAGGGAGCAGCAACAAAGACCCCGTCCACCTTAACGGAGATGAGGAGGTGGCCCCATCGGAGTCAGAGCCAGAGATCAAGCCAGTTCCCGCACCCGCTACTGGCACTCCCCCAGTACGAGGCCAAGGTCGGCGCACAACCTCAAGGAAGAGAGTACTGCCAGTTTTACCGTGCCGGTTTGCTCCGCAAGAGTTCTCAGCAGTTACGGACTTGTCGAGCAAGAAGGAGGAGGACCCAGTAGAGCAGCAGGAGGACAACGAGTGAGCGGCAGGGTCCCAATAGCTGAGGGTAGCGGTAGGCGTAAGGTTGTACCATACACGAAGTGAGCAGTACCACTTGTGTGCGTAGTTTTTCTTTTACCCGTTGTATATGTATATTATGTGGATTTTATGTATGTGAAATATTCAGACCTATATATGTATAAGATATTAGGGTATTGTGTATATTCGGGCCCCTATGTGTATGTTCCGTCGACAGATCTTCCGGTGTCAGGTATGTATTCGCACTCCTTTTATCCTTGAATTATGTCGTTATACAACTTATTACGCTCATGGCTCTTTACTTTCTATGTAATCTTACTTGTCAAAGAAATTTCAAAATGGCCCGTAATTTCCGTAACCCTAATTTGAGCAGATAATTAGAACAATAGTAGTTCACAGCACCAGAGGTCAACCACCTAGCCGGGGAAACCTATGACTTAAGCATAGGCCAGCTAGCTAGGGTGTTTACTTCTCAACAGAAGAAGAAGCAGAAAGGGCAAGATAAGGAATTTACTTGCTTTTTCTGCAATAAGGAAGGACACATGAAGAAAGATTGTCCTAAATATGTCGCTTGGCGTGTAAAGAAGGGTAAGCTTCTCGCTTTAGTTTGTTCTGAAGTTAATTTAGCTTATGTACCTAAGGATACTTGGTGGGTAGATTCTGGTGCTACTACTCACATAAGTATGTCTATGCAGGGTTGTCTGTGGAGCCGATCACCAAGTGATGCTGAAAGATTCATTTTGTGGGTGATGGCAATAAAGTTGCGGTGGAAGCTATAGGAACCTTTAGATTACAATTAAAAATTGGATTTCATTTGGATTTGTTTGAGACATTTGTTGCACTGTTATTTAGACGGAATTTAATTTCTATTTCTAGTTTGGACAAATCTGGTTTTTCTTATTCATTTGGAAATAATAAGGTAAGTCTCTCTCAAAATTCATGTGTTGTGGGTTTTGGTTCTTTGATTGATAATCTATATATGCTTGACATTGCTGGTTCATATAACAAAATATTGTAAACAAGTTCAAGAGGTACAAAGCGAAAATTAAATGAGAATTCAGCCATTTTATGGCACAAGCATTTAGGTCACATCTCTAAACAGAGAATTCAGAGGCCTATGTCGGATGAAATTCTTGAACCCTTAGATCTTTCTGATTTTCAAGTCTATATTGAATGTATCAAGGAAAAACAAACGAACATAAGGAAATTAGGTGCCGAAAGAGCTAAGGATGTCTTAGAACTAATACATACGGACATTTGTGGTCCATTTCCTACGCCCTCTTGGAATGGACAACAATACTTTATTACGTTCATAGACGATTACTCTAAATACGGTTACCTATATTTAATTCATGAGACGTCTCAATCCCTAGACGTTTTTAAGTCTTTCAAGGCTGAAGTAGAACTTCAACTTGGAAAAAAAATTAAGGCTATCAAATCTGATCGTGGTGGTGAATACTGTGGCAGATATGACGGATCAGGAGAGAACAACGTCTGGGACCCTTTGCTCTTTTCCTCAATGAGTGTGGAATTGTTCCGCAATACACCATGCCAGGAAAACCCAGCATGAACAGTGTTGTAGAGCGAAGAAACCGAACTCTTAAGGATATGGTGAGGAGTATGATTAGTCATTCTTCATTGCTAAAGTCACTTTGGGGAGAAGCTTGAAAGACCGCAGTTCATATCCTTAATAGGGTACCAAGCAAGGCAATAACCAAAACCCCTTATGAGTTACGGACTGGCAAAAGACCTAGCATAAGGCACTTGCACATTTAGGGTTGTCCAGCTGAGGCACGGCCGTATAGGCCACATGAAAGAAAACTGGACTCAAGAACGGTTAGTTACTAATTTGTTGGTTTTGTTGAACGCTCTCACGGGTATAAGTTTTACAATCCCACATCCAGATCCTTTTTTGAAACGGGAAATGCGAGATTTCTTGAGGAAGTTGAGTTTGAAGGGGAAGGAAACATAAGGAATGTTGTCTTTCAAGAAGAACCTATTATTGATAGTGATCAAGTCATTGTACTTGTCATTGTTCAAGAAACATCCCCAATGTTAGACAATCCTAACATTATTCCGGAACAAGACAACATTAATGTGGTTCTTCCTCAAGCACCGCCTATAGAACAAACTCAACCACCTCAAGAAGTGCCATTAAGAAAATCCACAAGAGAGAGGAGAAGTACAATATCAAATGATTACATTATCTTTCTCCGAGAACATGAAGATGGCATTGGTTTAATAGAGGATGACCCAATCAACCTCTGTCAAGCTATACGCAGTTCGAACTCTCATACGTGGATTGATGCCATGAAGGATGAGTTGAAATCTATGAAAGACAATGACATTTAGGATCTTGTCAAATTTACTGAAGGTGTGAAACCCATTGGTTGTAAATGGATATTTAAGAACAAGAGGGACTCAAATGGCAATGTCGAGAGATATAAAGCTCGTCTTGTTGCTAAAGGATTTACTCAAAAGGAAGGCATTGACTACAAAGAGACTTTCTCTCGGGTATCCTCGAAAGACTCTTTTAGGACAATAATGGCACTAGTAGCTCATTTTGATTTGGAATTACATCAGATGGATGTCAAGACTGCATTTCTAAATAGAAACATTGATGAAACGATTTACATGTCACAACCAGAAAAATTTGTGTCAGGTGACCCAAAGTCTATGGTATGCAAGCTAAAAAAATCCATCTATGGTCTCAAACAAGCTTCCCGTCAATGGTATCACAAGTTCCATCAAGTCATTACCTCGTGCGATTTTAAGGCAAATGTCGTTGATGATTGTAACAACCCGACTTTTTCCTTCAATTAAAATGCTATTTAAGGAAGAATTAAAAATATAATAATAAGGAAAAGGTGGGATAAAAATAAGATAAAATTCAAATATTAATTTTATTTCTGTAATATTAGTTAAAAATAATCCTTTGAC